>JASAMY010000861.1:0-127288 GCA_030248085.1 Paralinhomoeus sp. GSCO2_6 | reverse complement strand
AGATCACAGATGGCGTTCTTCCGAATGTCTTTGGCTAATTAAGGCGGCGCTAGACGGGAAGGCGTCATGGACTATATGTGCTATATGGATGGGTGTGCTATATGGGGCGTAGATGGCCTCCTAGCGTTGCCCCTAATCCAACAGCAACAACGCTTGGTGGGGGGTGGGGTGTGTAGTTTTATACCCCCGAAATGTTAGGTTGGCGAATTTACAAATTGCACTGGAGATGTGTTGATGATATTTATTAAATAAATAAATTAAAAAAATTGTCAAAATCATTTAAATTCCAGTCAAAGAAGACGTGAGCCATACGATCGGCGTCGAATTCGGTTCGAAAATCGTACGCGTTGGAGACCGCAAGATCAAACTGCAGATCTGGGACACTGCTGGTAGGATAGATTTTGTATTTATAATTAATTATTTAATTAGTTTATTCATAAAAGACATGATATTATTACCGTATTCAGGTCAGGAAAGGTTCAGGGCAGTGACTAGAAGCTACTACAGGGGTGCGAGTGGCGCTCTCCTTGTCTACGACATTACAAAGTGGGTACTGTATGTATGTTTCCACACTCACACACGGGGGGTCCGGGGGGGGGGGGGTCGTGGAAGCATTGTCTGCGATCATTTTGCCAAAACCGCAATTTCCGCTGTTTTGCATGCACAAATGACGCCGTAGGCGACAATGTTCGACTATTTTCAATTGGCACCTTGCAATTAGTGTCATTTCTCTCGATGGAATCTTGATGGACCCAAGAAAATTGGTGTGTGTGGGGGGGGGATGGGGGGGGGCTTTAGAGAGGGACAGCCGCAATCACCCCCTCACAGATCGGCCTCTCTGCGTGTCCATACCCCTGTCCGTTTCCAGAATTGAAAGTTCGGTGGCATTTTTGGCCACTCAACAAACATGATTTTGCTTCTTCAAAATTCTCCCCGGGGGTTGTATTATTGGACGTTTCCAAGTGGACAGTAAACCACAGCCCACATTTGCTGCACATCTATTCGATTTGCTTCAGCGTTGTAATGTCTTTTCTTTGCCCTGCAACACATCAATATCTGCCCGACTAAAAGCGCTTAACTGGCGGACCTGAAACATTTATGCGCACCTAGCAAAAAAAATTCTGGGGCATACCTGTAATGGGTAGTCGGCCATTTTTTAAATTGTAACTTGTACTTTTTGGTTAAAAATGGGCCAAAATAGTGTTTAAATGGCGTTATTTAGCTGTTTTATGGTCATAGAACACTGCTGAAAAGCACTGAAAGACACCACCATCGTTTTAACGTTTTATCGTTTTAAACAGAGTGAAGATCCTTCGGAAAATTGGTGGGGGGTCTGGGGGCTGTTCGAAAATAGTGCCCCCCCAAGCCCCCCCCCCCCCTCAGTTACAGTTTTTGCCTCCGTTTTGTTTTTGCCAGTTTTTTGTATCCGTTTTTGCCCGAAACGACTATTCCTGACCTTTAGCACACACACAAATGGTTCACAATACAGGAGCAATGTTGGACTTTTGGCACTGCGCAACGGAAAATTTAATTTAAAAATTTATGGCTGGAGTTTTGCTACTTGGAATCACCTGGTTTTCGCTAATGGCCCTACCAAGACCCCCTCTCCCCCGCACCCCCACCCCATTGCTATATGCATTGCGCAGAATTGACGAGCGAGTGATGTGGCAGTTTGCCTTTCTACCAATATGTATTTGATCAAAATATTCATTAAAAATATAAATTGTTTCTCCTTGACAGCCCTTGGTCTATTTTCTTTGTATTGTTGTATTGTTTTAATATATTTTATTTTGGAGGTTTGTGACGGATGTTTCTTCTCTTCTGTGCTCGATTTCTGTACAAGGCAGCGTTTCTTTTTTGTTCTAATTAAGTGCGTTTAATATTTTTTAATTGCAAATAGTTTATTAGTTACAACTCTGTGCATTTTCCGTTTGTTAAATCAAAATCTTAAATACTAACTAATGAGCAATTTAACAAATTGACCACACAAGTTGTCGAAGGATTGACTAACTGAGTTTCATACGTGTAATAAACACAACAAGTGAAACATGTTGAACTCAAATGAATATTAAAAACATCGATAAATATTCCAGCCGCGCTTCCTTCAATTCTCTGCTCCGATGGCTGACCGATGTACGCGAGTTGGCCTCTCCCAATTTGGTGGTGACACTCATGGGAAATAAATCGGATCTATCAGCACGGAGGGAGGTCACCCATTTGGAGGCGACGCAGTTCGCCAATGAAAACGGTTGGTTTTGGGTATTGCAGAGTACAAACAACACTGTAAGCAGTTAAACTTCTAAATTGGGTGTCTGGGGGGGGGCTGTGTGGTAATTTGGTTGGTTTTGTGATTCGCAACACTGATTTACTGAGTACAACACTGGATACAGCTAAGGCCCCATATTTGGGTTGGGGGATCTGGGAGGGATGCATTTTTGAGGTCATTTTCGTAACACCCCCCCCCCCCCCGTGACGCACCAAGGTGGCGCTAAAATGTTTCACGTCACATTGAAAAGTCTTGACCTTTGGTATTAATTTGATCACGCAATGAATTCGGGAGTGTGTTACCATTGTGTTAGGGTGTTGAATTATTTGGTTGGCTCCCCCCCCCCCCCCCACATAACTCATACTGTGCCAGTCAGCAGGGTAACTTTGAGTGTTTTTTGTTAGAACAGACACCATGAAAGGAATGGCTATTAATACTGCTTAGCGATACTTTTGTAATGGAGATGAAGCATTCTTCGCAGTCTAATCTATGTGGAACTACCTATGTATCAGAATGGAGGGAATGAATGAATGAATGAATGATTGGGTGCGGCCCCTCCGCACATTACAGACAACAGCATGTACATGTAGTACAACATGTACGTGTAGCATGTAGTAAGATGTGCTGGTAGAGAATTGGCCTCTTGCGCACTTTGGGTTCGATTCTTGATGGACCTGCCAAAACCGAGCATTTACATAGCAATGGATTTTCTCACTCTGTTGCCACCCTAGATTACAGATGGCGTTCTTCCGAATGTCTTTGGCTATTTAATGTGGCTCTAGACTGGAAGGGGTGATGGGCATGCTATCTATATGGGCCATTGACGGCCTGCTAGCGTTGCCTACAGTCAAACAACAACTACATGTTGTTGTACATGTACTGCACTGCTTCTCCCAAAGTGTTTCTCGTAATAAACAAAAGGCTCTGCCTCAAACGTCTTCTAGTGTTCGGTGAATGTGGCTTTCTCGTCTATACCCCCATCACTGCCTAAGGAACGTGCACGCAGCAGCTTGTACGGCTCTGTTCATACATGCGTTGCCATGTAGCTTTGAAAGGGGGGGGGGGTAAAACCATAGCTCGTCAGCTATTGATTGGGGGGGGGATGGACCAACTTGCGCATACCTGCATACCTGTAATTGGGGGGTCCCCACCCTACAACTCGGAAATAGTTTTTTCTGTTTGTTCTCTTTTAAACAAATACCTTCTGAGGTTTTTTTGAAAACGTCACCCCCATACCTGTAACTGGGGGGGGGGGGTTTTTCCCTCCCCCACTTGCTGGTTTTGACCCTACCCACACCCCCCCCTCCTGCGAAAATTTTGCGATTCCCTTCCCTGTGAAAATGTTTTTGATGACACACAACAGCATCCCCTTTGGGCGTTGATATGATCAAGTTCCAGTGGATGGAGTGTTTAAGCCCACTAGCGGATCTAAAAGGGGGGGGGCATGCCCCCACCTCCTGGAAGGTTCTACAGTTGGCGGATTTGCTTCATGCTGCTGAAATGTATGATTTTGTGAGCAGCAGCATATAGGGATCGCACATGGGCCATGGGCGCACAGGAGATACTCGCATGCGCGCGGGCACGCGCGCACACACGCACGCACGCACGCACGCGAGCACGCACGCACGCACGCACGCGAGCACGCGCGCACGCGAGCACGCACGCGCGCGAGCACGCACGCGAGCACGCACGCACGCGAGCACGCACGCACGCGAGCACGCCGCACGCGAGCACGCACGCGAGCACGCACGCACGCACGCACGCGAGCACGCGCGCACGCGAGCACGCACGCGCGCGAGCACGCACGCGAGCACGCACGCACGCGAGCACGCACGCACGCGAGCACGCACGCACGCGAGCACGCACGCGAGCACGCACGCACGCGAGCACGCACGCACGCGAGCACGCACGCGAGCACGCACGCGAGCACGCACGCACGCGAGCACGCACGCGAGCACGCACGCACGCGAGCACGCACGCACGCGAGCACGCCGCACGCGAGCACGCACGCGAGCACGCACGCACGCGAGCACGCACGCACGCACGCGAGCACGCACGCACGCGAGCACGCACGCACGCGAGCACGCACGCACGCAAGCACGCACGCGAGCACGCACACACGCACGTGAGTACGCACGCACGCGAGCACGCACGCACGCGAGCACGCACGCACGCGAGCACGCACGCACGCGAGCACGCACGCACGCGAGCACGCACGCACGCGAGCACGCACGCACGCGAGCACGCACTAGGGCGAGCCACCTAGCGCTTGAGCGAGCTAGTTCCATTCTAATCAACATTGCTCATCTCAGGCTTTTGTCTTTTTTGGGGCCATATTTTTTGCTAAGTAAATAAACTCTGTTTGCTAAGTATGTTTTGCAGCAGTAAATAAATTCTAGTTTGGAAAGTAAATCGGCTGAATGCCAAGCAAATCGCCTGATTGCTAGATAAAATGGCTGATTGCTAAGTACTGTGCAATCAGCCACTTGACTTACCGTTTAAATCGGTTAAAATGGGCACGCTCTTAAATCGGTATCAAGCACGCACGCACGCACGCACGCACGCAGAGAAGTGCCACAATGGGTGTCCCTAGTCATTGTGTGCGCGTGCCTTTCAGAGCTGCAGTTCATTGAAACGTCGGCGCTGAGCGGCGAGAACGTCGAAGAGACTTTTCTGAAATGCGCCAGGGCTGTCCTGTTCAAGTTGGACAGTGGTGAGCGATTCTTTTCTTTTTGCTCTTCAGTGTTGTTTCCAAAATCATTTTTTGGCAATTTTTATGTATTTCTCTGCGTTTCTATCTCTGGACTTGCCTGAGTTACTGTAAACCCTCTAATTTGTGCCCTGGGCTCCAAGCGTTCCGTTATTTAGGAGTCTGGTTGAGAGTTGTTTGGGGACCTTGGGGGGGGGATTTTTTGGGGGGGTAGGGCATCGAATGGGTCGATGTCAGGGTAATGCGCACTGAAGGGGGGGGGGGAGGTGGTTGTAAACTGAATGGCCCCGAGAAAATGGGAAAAATATTGGCTGTGGCTAATTTGAGGTCGGTTAGTAAAATTCGTTCAGGCGAAATACAGGCGGATGCAGCAGGGATGGGCATTCTGACAGGCGACGTCAAACTGTCAAATTCGACGCCGAAAACGCACCGAAATAACTCCACCTGCTGTAATAAGTAGTTGGTGTGCACTGACCTTGTCCTCTCTAAAAATGTCGGCGCTCTATTTATAATACAACCCAGCACGGTCAACCTTGATTGACTGATTTTTCTTGAAAAGGTCCCACCTTTTCATTAAAAATTTTCGTACCATTTTGTCGCTCAGTGTTGGAAATTGCGTCACCGCTTTTTTCTTTCGCATTAAATTGCGGAAATGGCAGAATTTTTGACTAGCTGCAATCCGTTTCTGTTGACAACTTCAAAAAATATAATTCTGCCTGCGTACAACCCAACATGCTGCAATGAATGGTTAATTGTACCGACTTCTTTTATTCTTGTCTTGAAACATTTATTTTCATTGGGCTCAAATTCAACTTGACAGTGCATCGATCGTGCATGCATTCGAATGTTACCCCTGCGTTCTTATTGTGTGTTGCACGGCTCGTCATAACGAACAAACATCTTATTCTCAGTGCTGCCATGCCACCGAATGTGATACGCTCTCCTGGCTTGCTTTGGCGCCTACTGATCTCGCTATACTCTAATTGGCTTCTGTCCGTCTTTACGTTTACCTTTTAGTGTGTGGTGAAACCTCCATAGGTGTAAACTATTTGTCAGTGGATGATGGTTTTCGCATACTTTCCTTTATTTGGTCCCCATCCTTTTTTTAAATAAATTTAGCAGGTGGAGGTTTCACTGTTCACATTTAGTCAAGCTTATCCTTTATCCTTTAGTTCTTTATCACACTTTATCCTTTATCCTTCATCCTTTATCACACTTATCCTTTAGTTCAGCTTCGCCCCCCAAAATGTCTTCTTTTGAGCATCGAATTTTATTTAAATGTTACTTCTGTGCTATCGCTAGCGTGCGTGCATGCATTGGAAATAAATGGTCTTGGAGAACAGAATTGAGGCGTTTGTTTGTTTGTCGTGATATGTTTTGTATTCGGTTAATAGTCGCCGAAACGTCTCATATTAATGGCAGTAGCTGGTTATTCACCTTTTAAAAGTACTTTTATGTCCATATGAGTTATTTGCGTTGCGTCCATGCAAGGCACGTAGCATAACAATTCTCCTAGCCCATTGGCATTGGAGAATACACGGTAGTTAGAAGGTTGTTCTTTTAATTTTGCGCTTTGCTTTTGTTATAATTACTGTGCTGTTTTCTGGCTTTATTACTGTAGACTGAAGCATTGTCTGCTATACTCGAGATTTTCTTGAAATTCATTTAGTTTGTTGGGATTGGGAAGTTGTTGTTATTAATTTAAAATTATTGGGAACTTCTGTGAATTGACTCTGAAATTGTGTGGAAGCGAATAGCGTGAAAGCTCGCTGCATCGTGCCCCCCCCCCTTGTGAGTTTAGCCTTTTTGTTTTCGTTTTTACAGTTATTTTTTGATGTGCAGCGAGAAACCTGGCTCTATGCCCTGATTTGGAAGGCGTTGGGGCTTGGGGGGGGCATTATTGGAGGCGTTTATTGGAGAGAGGCCTATTGGAGCTTAATGGTAACTACCTTCAGGATAATGCTGTAAAGCCCCCAATAGTGGACCCCCAATGCCCCCCTCTCAGGCAAGGAGAGGTTGAAATAATAGCTGCCTCTGGGGCACTATTGGGTGATTTATGGCAGGTATATATGCATACGTTCCCTTGGGGGGGGGGGGGTATTGCGCTGTCAGAAGCAAGCCAGGGGTGTTTATTTCCCCTGGGCACCTATAGTTATTTGTTAACACTTATTTTTCTTTTTTTGAATCGTTTGACCTATTGGGAAATGTTTCAACGTGCATTCAATAGGCGTTGAAACGCACCTTTTCTGGTTGTGCTGAATTAATTGTCCTGTTGTAAACCTGGAACCCCAAGTGGGCCCCTGAGGACACTATTGGAGAGGAGGAGCAGGGGGGGGGGTGCTATGGTTATCTGTTAGTTCCTCCATAATTATTGTTTATGTTTATGTTCTATGTTTTGTTTATGTCTTTTGGCTTAGAACGTACACAGGATTGCAAAATTGGTTGAGCGTTTCATAGGTGCGATAAATTCAAGAACTGAAACATGTTGAACTCACAAATGAATGAAAAATCAATAAATATTCCAGCCGCGCTGCCTTCAATTCTCTGCTCCGATGGTTGACGGACGTGCGCGAGTTGGCCTCTCCCAATTTGGTGGTGACACTCATGGGCAATAAATCAGATCTGTCAGCACGGAGGGAGGTCACCCATTTGGAGGCGACCCATTTCGCCAACGAAAACGGTTCGTTTTTGGGTATCGCAGAGTACAAAAAACACCGTAAGAAGCAGTCAAAGTTCCATATGTGAGGGCCCTGTAGGCATACATTTTTGAGGTAATTTGGTCACATCACCCCAACGCGCTAAAGTTCTGTTAAAATGTTTCCCATCGTAAAGAAAAGGATCTGCCTTTGGTATGGACTTTGATCGGTACATATCACTGTATTGTGTCATTGACAGGCTGTTGAAACTCTCTCCCCCCCCCACGTTGCCTAACGCAGACTAACACCTAACTCAGATTTTGCCAGCCTCAGTCGAGCAGGGTAATTTTGAAGGGCTGTTTGGTAGCCCGTACCTTGAGTGAGTGAATGCCGATTTACGGTATGTAGCGATTCTTGTGTAGCAGAGCTGAAGCATTCTTTGCAGTATGCTCCAGATGGAGCTATGTACCTGATTGAAGGAGGTATGCGCAGGTAGCATAAATGAGGGTGGGGGGTATGCGCATTATTAATTTGTTTAGGAATTAATTTAATTTTTTGATTTTATTGCGCAATGTTGTTCCCTGGATGATGCTGTACTTTTGGGGGTACTTTGTCAGCATGGGGTGGAGCTTTTGACGAGTAAAGGTGCAATTTATAAGTTTGTTGATGGCAACGTTACCCCCCCCCCTTTCCAGAACTCACCTGAAATGTTTCAACATAACTAGAAGTTATGAAGCAGGTGCAACTTGCTAATCCTTGGGAGATCTTCACCCATAAATTGTGTAGCAGCAATGGTCCGTTCTAATGCTCTAGAACATGTTAGTTTTCAACACTATTGCATTGTAGCAACTTGAAAGAAAAACAAGTGTGCTGTACTAATCCACCCCATTTAAAATTCAGTTTGAGCGCTTCTGTGACCAGCAGAACGTGATCTAAACGCCATTTCTATGCATCTTTAAGCTGCAAAGTACGAAAATACAGCGCTGCAGGCACACTTTTTGCCATTTTTACAAGACAAATGGGCGTGAAGCTCCAGAAAATGATAGCCAGGGGAGAGGTCGTCACGAAAGTCTTTTGGGATAGGGTCTATCCAGGGGAGGGGTATACCCCCCACATACCCCCCGCCCCATGGGCACCTATGCCACAGACACAAACATTCTGTGATTTTCAACCACCGAAGAAGTAGGTTCACTATTCACCATCACCGCATATTTATTCTGTGCAATGCCACACATGAAGTGAGCTAACTACCTAGAGAGTTTGCTTTTAGAATTTTAAATTAGCACTCGAAAATTGTGTTTGGGTAATTGCGAAGTTCATTGTTTGGGCTATTATATAATCCTGCAATTTGTTTGCAGCAATTTAGTTCATCACTGCAAGCTGTTGTACAGTTAACTAATGCTGCATATTGCATATTTACATTCAAATACCTGATTATATTCGTTCAGGCGAAATACAGGCAGATGCAGCAGGAATGGGCATTCTGACAGGCGACGTCAAACTGTCCAATTCGACGCCGAAAACGCACCGAAATAACTCACCTGCTGCAATAAGTAGTTGGCGTGCATTGACTTTTGCCCTCTCTAACAATGTTCAGCGCGCTAATTTCTTTGCAACGTGGTGCAGTCAACCTTGATTGACTCTGACTTAGTTGAAAAAGGTCCCATTTTTGCACTAAAAATTTTCGTACCATTTTCTCGCTCGAAGTTGGAAACTGCTCGTGCGACACCGCTTTTTCGTATCAAATTGAGGAGAATCCGTTTCTATTAACGACCTCAAAAATGTAATTGTAGCCATTGACGATTGTGCTGGAAAAAGTGTGCGAACAAGTGTACTGGTTCCTTTTATTCTTGTTATGAAACATTTATTTTGATCAGCAGGGCTTTTATATCAAAGTTGATGACACATTGCATCGATCGTGCATGCATTCGAATAATGCCCCCTGGGTTCTTATTCGATGGTGTACGGCTCATCATAGCGAACAAACAGCTTATTTTCAGTGCTGCCACGCTACCGAACCGAATGTGATACGCTCTCCTGGCTTGCTTTGGCGCCTACTGATCTCGCTAATTATTCTAATTGGTTTCTGCTTCTCTTTGCGTTCGCCAGACAGTATATGGTGAAACCTCAGTGGATGGTGCCTTTCATCTACTGCATTATTCTTTAGCAAAAACAACCCTTACAAGAGTTTAGCTGTTGGCGGGGTGGAAATTCTAAACATCCATAGGGTATTGGCGATTGTGAATTGAATCTCGGAGGGGGCAGGTTTCGCGTTGCAGAGGTAGTTGCCCCCCCCCCTCTCCTCTGAAATCGATCTTTGGCCACCCTCAAATGATTTTACGAATTCCCTAATTGACCCCTTCTTAGGGTATTTTTTGTTCAATCTTTGGCCAAGCACTCCATGTATAAGCGCACAATTTGCAGTCTTGGGGGTTTGGCAACACGAGAGCCTGGGAGGGGGGACAAAAGAATTGCACGGGGCGCTTGTGGGACCTTCCCTCCCCCCCCCCTCCAATTCTTTAATTCCAATCGCATTCCCATTAGAAGATTCACGTGAGGAGGTTTCACTGTACATCTTTAGTCCAGCAAATCCGTAGTATGTATTGCTAGATGTTACTCCTGTATTATTGTTGAATGTTTTTGTGATTGTTCATGGAAATATATAGGTCTCGGGCGAAAGAGTTGAGTCGTTGTTACTATGTTTTATTTTCTTTTATTTTTTAAAGCAATGGAAAGTGCTAAGTGCAACATTGTAAGTTATCCTATTGTTTTACTTACTGTAAACCCTGTAATTGCCCCCCCCCCCCCATTCTTAGGCTCTAACGATTATTCCCCTTTCATGGAGGTCTGTATTAGCCCCAGAGCTCTCTAAATGATCCTCTGTCTAAATGTCAATTGTTGCAGTGTCCATTACTAAAACTTGGTGACCTTGGTTTAGATTAATTTCGATATTTGGAATTTTGTTATTTTACTCTCTGAATTAGCGTGGGAGCAAAGCATGAAAGCTCGCTACGTCGTACCCCCTGTGAGTTTTGTGCGCGGTTTTTTTTTATATTTTTTTTACAGTTTCTTATTGATATGTAGCTACTTGTAACATCTTGTGTAAATAGTCTTATGTAAGATATGTACGCTCGTTTGAAAAGGGCTTATTAAATTAATTAGCAGCGTCTGGGACCAAATTTTTGAGGCACCTGTGAGTATTTTCGCTCTGACAATTTGACTCACTGAGAAACGTTTCACTTTGCATACAATAGGCATTGGAAATTTTGATTCTGTCACTCATAAACAATAATGCCTGCCACCATATACAATGGTGTTTACTGTTCATGGTAAATGCTCCAAGTAGTGATGTTATGGGGAAAGGGATAACTGGAGGGGTTGCACATTTTGTGTGTGGGTGCTCATTGGAGGGTTTACGGTATTTGGTACTTATTACATGTGTGGGTATGTATGTTCAATATTTTGCATGCTTTGAAGTGTTTCACTACATGTTGAAATAGGCTATATGCACCGTTGTCCACTCGTTACACTGCTCCAATAGTTTTGGATGCAAATTTTTTTGCTAAGTAAATAAACTCTGTTTGCTAAGTATATTTTGCAGCAGTAAATAAATTGTCTTTTGCTAAGTAAATCGGGTGTGAGGACGACGCCCTACCACTGAGCCACTCGCCATCTAACTTTTCCAGCTAAACTCCCTCTTTTGTACTGCTCTCAGACTGGATGGTTGCAGTTGGCATTGTTGCTGGGCGTCTGCGGGTATCAGTTCGAGCGACGGGTGCTACGACAGTCGCGACAGATCCCCTACTTGGAGCAGTCGGCCGATGAACGCCGCTTCGAGAGGGAACTCCGACACGAAGACGACGTGGAATACAACTGGGAAGGGAGGGGGCGCTTATTCGAATGGTGTACTGTGTAATGTGCGCATGCGTGCAAATATGTATGAGGAAGAGAATGCATGTGCAGTTGGGTGGATTGGAGAGGGTGTCCCCCCCCCCCAGTTGAAGCGTTGACCCCCCCTCACCACCCACCTTCCCGTTTTTCTAGTTCTCCCCAAGACAGTGTATGAAATAGGGTTCCTACAGTGTAGTTAAACCCTGAATCTTCTGCAGAGTTGACACTTTGCAGCCCCCACTGGCAGAATAAAAATATATTCTATTCCCTTGGGAGACCCTCCTCCACTCTGAACCCCCCAGAAAAATGGTGCCCCCCACCCCTCAACCTACACTCAATTCATGATTTTGGATGTACAGGGGGGGTCCGTGGGGGGGGTGTTTGCCTTTACGATTGGTGGTGCGTATGCATGCACGCACACACACCCCAGAAAACTAGCCTTCATTTTCTGAGCAGTAGCACACTGACACGGCAGCGATTCTCCGTAAATATTGATGTCTCTCTAATAGTGCCCCACCCTTCCCCTCTCCCTCCATGAGTCAAAGCCTCAAGGACAAGCACGGATTGGTGCCCCAAAGCAGTCTCACTCGAAATCCCGTCTCAGAGTGAATGCGCCATTTTGGTGTCGTTTTCTTCTTGGAAGAAATCGACAAAAATACACCGAAATGAACTGTCAACTTTGTCTGCCACTTTACTGAGGTTTGGTAGGGTTTAGTTAGGCGGAATGATTGAGGCAAACAGATGGGCAAAGCGAATTAGGCGTGAAATAACTGGGTAGTGTGACCAACGAATCGTTTGTCGCACCGAATTATATCTGTCCGCCACTGTTTTGCGTGAGAATATATGATGCAGAAGTACAACAAGTGTTTGGTAATTGTTTGAGATCTGGTGCTACTATAACAAACAAGAGACAAAAATAGCAATTAAAAAAACTAACTAATATTTTAGCGCATAGAAGGGAATGATCCCGCTGTTATGGGCAGCGCTACGCGTCTACGGACAGTACGCCGTCTTCCCCGTGCGTTGTTAGTTTGTACGTTCGTGTACGTGTGTGCGTGCGTCTGTGTGTGTGTGCGTGTGTGCGTGCCTACCTGCAACGGGTCTGGACGGTGTGTTTGTTGGTGGAGTGGAGGGAAGTGTCCTGAATAGAATTCAAAAAAATAGCTCGAAGTAGGAGGATATCGCTTCTATTTGAATGTACCACCCCCCCCCCCCCAGTCAACTGCGTATGTTCGCCTGTGTGTGTGTGTGCGTGCGTGCGTGCGTGCGCGCGCCTGTGTGTGTGTGTGCGTGCGTGCGTGAGTCTAATCATGCGTGCATCCGTTTGCGCGGTGTAAATGCGAGAATGTACCCCCCCCCCCCCTTCACTTCCAGTTCGCCTTTGTGGCCGGCGTGGCTGGCTACCACATTGAGCGACAGATCCGCAAGAGATATCCCAGGAAGCGACTACGCTATCTCGAGACATCCACCGACGAGCGGAGATTCGAACGGGAGCTACAGGGACGCGCACTGGATCACGCTGATCAGCTCGATAAATAATTAATTCAATGATTTGTTGGTAATATTTGTAAATGACCAGGTTTTACTATGCGCACAAGTAAGACTTAATCAATTTACATGAAATTTCCACAGTTTTTCACATTTCTGTAAACGAGGACGCCGTGGCAGATTTTAGTAGTGATCATAAACCCATGTTTTACATTAGAGTCTACTTTGAAACATTTCTTGGTCAAACAATACACTAATCCACTTGTGATACGGTTTGTTGTACAGCAGACTCTCCAATTTTACAATGGGGGGGGGGGGAGGGGTTCCTTTTGTTTTGCACATCGTCGACCCGTGGTCAGCATACCTGTAACCGGGTCTGGAAGAGTGGGGGGGGGGGATAAATGGCACTTTTTGGTGGAAAGGTCTCTGGAGCAAAAAGTGAGGGTAGCCGAACATATTTTAATTATACTGGTACTTTTTGTTCACAAATGGGTCAAAATAGGATCTAAATAGTGTTGTTTACCTGTTTCATGGTCATATAGCACTGAAAAGCACTGAAGAACCAACATTTATTCGTTTTTACTCACTTTTATTGTTTTAGACAGGACGAAAACCCTTGCGTAGGGGGGGGGGGGGTCTGTTGTTGTTGTTGCAGGGAGTGTTGGAAAAATAGTGGCCCCCAACCCCCGGGTACATGCTATTGGATGATACAGTATGCCTCATAAGGACAGCAAATGATCCAGTGTGCAACCAATGGTGTTAGCAGAGCGACAGTTTTGAGAAGGAATTCCTGCAGAGTTTACACGACAAAAGCGGATTCGTTCCAGAGAGCAGCTTGCAGAGAAATCCCGTCAGCGCCAAGGATTAATTCACCAAAAAATGCTCGATTATTATTATTATTATTTCGATATCTGCGATAAAATGCGAGAAACGCCATGGCAGTGACTAGAGAGCAACTCGTTGTAGTGTTGTGTTCCGTAGACATTTGAGCGGTGTATACTGCGTAAGAGTTCTTCTGTATGCTCTGCACGATGTTTGGATTCGTACGTATTGTGTGCGTCAGTGCGCGCGTGTCGATGCTACGTGTGTCCGCAAGACGGAATTCTAACACGTATTTATTTGTGACGCTCGAGAATGCCGAGGATGCAATCTGGCAAAGTACAATTGATGCTGGTAACAATGTCGTTTCGCGGCGCAGGCGGTTTCATGTGCGCCGTGAAACAGTTCGGACGTATGCATTCTGTTAATTTCCTGCCATCCGACTGTTATTGTCCTACGTATATGCGCGCGGCTTCCGTGAGCGGGAGGTGGGGGCGTAATTATAGGGGGAGGGGGGGGGGGGTAGAAACTCCATGTGGTCGTATAGGGGGGACTAATCGGACTCTACACATGGTCACGGTCAGGCGCGCGATTGACTGAGGGTTCGGCTCCTTGTGTGAGGCCCCCCGCCGCCACCGTCAGGGAGGGAATTCCCTTAGTGTATGCCGATAGGTACATGGGTACCGGCCGTCAATGCCCTCTGCTCTGAGTCTGGACCACGGTCAAAGGTCGCAGATCAAGTAGGGGAAGGCCAGTCTCGCCCTGGGGAGTAGGTAGATCTGACACATCTACTCTGCATTATTCTTTAGCAAGAACAACCCTTGCAAGAGTTTAGCTGTTTGGGGTGTGGGGTGGAAATTCTAAACAACCGTAGGGTATTGGATCTCGGAGGGGGCTGGGTTCGCGGTGCAGATGTAGTTGCCACCCCCCCTCCTCTGAAATCGATCTTTGGCCACCCTCAAGTGATTTTACGAATTCCCTAATTAATTGACCGCCTCTTAGGGTATTTTTTGTTCAATGTTTAGGCAACACGCTCCATGTATAAACGCATAATTTGCAGTCTTTGGGGGTTTGGCAACACGAGAGGTGGGAGGGGGAATACATAATCAGAGGGGGTGCTCTGGGGGCCTTTCCTCCCCCCCCCCTCCTCAAATTCTGTAATTCCAATCGCATTCCCATTAGAAAATTCATGTGAGGAGGTTTCACTGTACATATTTAGTCCAGCAAATCGCTTAGTACCGTAAATCCTCCAATACAACCCCCTCCAATAGTGCCCCCCCTCCAATAGTGCCCCCGGGTACGGCAAGGTTGAAATAATAGAGCCCCCCCCCTTCAATAGTGCCCCCGGGGGTAAGGGGTATGTTGTGCCATGTGCCTTTTATGGGCAAAAATATAGTGGTAGGTACATTTATATCGTGTATACACTAGGGATGAGCATGGGCCGGGCCGGCCCGGCCGGCCCGTGGGCCGGGCTGGCCAGGTTCTCGCCAGGGTGCCCGAGCCTGACGGCGCGACGCGCCTTCCTGACGGATCTGCGATGGTTCCTGCAGGAGCAGTCGCGACGCCCAGCAACGGCCGAGAGCTGCGCCTGCCGTGCGGCCGGACCTCAAGGGTGTCCGCAAGACGAATTCTAAAACGTATTTATTTGTAACACAAGAATGCCGAGGATGCAATCTGATAAGCTCCCTCCAAGACCCGTAACGATGTAGTTGCGCGGCGCAGGCAGTTTCAGGTGTGCTGTGAAACATTTCGGCCGTATTTCTGTTTTAATCTCCTGCGATCCGACTGTTATTATCCTACGTATATGCGCGTGGCTTCCGTGAGCGTGATAATTGAAGAGTTATTGTAAAATCATTATTGCATATGTACTTGAAGTCCATAAGGGATTCGGCATAACATCTGTAGCTCCATTGGCTTGTATACCGTAAACCCTATAATTAGCCCCCCCCTATAATTAGCCCCCCCCCCTCTATAATTATACACCCTCCTAGAGCTCGAACGAAAAAATTAGCCCCCGGGGGGCTAATAATAGGGTTTACGGTATGTATCTAAACGAATTGAACACGATGAAATCCGAACACTTACATACAGTTGTGAGGCCATTTAGTGCGCTGAGCGAAACGTGTTTGTACGGTACGTCAATGTGGGCAATGTACACATGTACAAGCATGCACAAAGCAGTTCTTTCACTCGGTTCCACGCAACAAAGAGATTATTCCTGCAGTAAATAGGCTGGTTAAATGGTCCTGCAGTAAATTGAGAAGGTGTACTCATTAGTGTTCATGCCTCAATAGGCCCCTGGGATCCTGGAAACAATGCCCGTGTTTGCGAGCGGGGGGGGGGGGGGGGGGGCGAGGCACTTTTCCTATAGCAGGCTTAGCGAAAGCGGAGGAAAGCTTGTGTACAGGTTTGCCAGTGTCAGTGTACAGGTAGTGGGGTGGGGGGCTGATGCTGTGCTGCTGCATGTGCTAAAGTATCCGTGGCCGATGATAGTAGGTACATACCAATGTTGTTTACTTTCAGCCTCTACTGCCTATCATAACATCCCCTGGCGAACAAGCGCACGCACGCTCGCACACATTGGAGTTTGTGTATTTTTTTATTGAGGGCAACGCTAGCAGGCCGTCAAAATCCTATGTAGCAGTCCCATCCTTCGTTCCCGCTTAGCACACCATTCTGTCCAGAGGCACACTAGCCACGAAGGCCGCCGAGGCGCCAAAGACATTCGGAAGAGCAGCGAAGCGTTATGTATCCGTGTCGAGCCAGTCTTGAGCTGCTCAAATAGGGTGTGGGGCGCTAACGCGAAATCAATAGTCTAATCAGACTAATGAGTGTGAGCTGCGTCACACGAGGGCCGAATCGGCAGCTTGTACTACATTCGTGCGTTCCGTATGGTTTCGAACTGTTTTCATTGCTCCTAAGAGGTGTGTCAGCGGGACTGTTGCATGATGGCCCCTTGCTGCCATCGCAATGGCATATCTCAATCTGGATGCCCGCTACCAAGTCGCGCCCCAGAGTCTCGTTCCAGTTGGTGAAGAGTCCTGCAACAGGAGTACCGTAAATACTAGAATCAGCCCCTCATATTTACCTCCCCCCACTAAAATTACACCCCTCCCTAAAGCACTATGAGCTTACCCCCCGCCCCCCCCCCCCTCTTAATTTGTCTCCTCCCTAAATTGGTCATCGTCTAAAGGAACCCAAAATCCTAACATGACATGACAACAGCTGGGCCAGGTGCGTCCCTTTTGGGGAGTGGGTGAAAGCCCCACCGCTTTGCAAAAAAAAATGCACACTCACCACCACTCTCCGTTGTGTCAAGGAACTGGGCGGCATCCATGCGCTCGTAGTCGGAGAAGGGGCCACACGTCTCCTTCAGTGGCTGCTGCTGCTGCAGCGCAGGGCGCCTTTCCGCGTCGCACGCGACGTCTCTGGCCGCCGCCAACTTGGCCAGTTGCTCCAGTAGGCTGACGCGATCAATGGTTCGCTTCTGCTGGACGAATGGCCACTTGGTTGCGCACTCGCGAACCACAAAGGAGCTGGGCACTAAAACAATGCCATTGCATCACGACGAACAGGGTGCTTGTGCAGGCGCAATTTTACCGTACCTCTCAGCTCAGCTAAGGCAGTGTCTATGGTGTCTATGGATCATTGTGTCTAGAAATGTCGCAGTCTCTGTTTGGCGTTTGGACATTTATCTAACAATCAGCAAGTAAAGCAAAGTTCTGATGGTAAGTTTCATAAATAATAGTCCCTCATTGAACAACTCACACGCGTTTCCATAAGCCGTGTTCTGGACGTGCACAGTCAAGCAGAAGGGTTGCAGATGCATTCGCATATGGCCAAACATCACAACACGAGGACACTTTTCAGCCAGTAGTCTGTCGGTTGAGCGGTTTTCATAGCAGTCGTTGGTAAACGTGCTGGGCTTGTAGCGAAGAATCGACCACTAAACGTTTGCGAATCCCGTAAACCCTCTAATTAGCTACCTGGGGCGGTAGTCGTTTTGCCCAGGGGGGGGGGGAGAGGGGATTTGTTTGGTTACACAGGTAATGTACAGAAACACTGAAATAATGCGCCCTTAAACGATGTCTCATTTTGGAAGGGGAGGCAAATTGTGGGAGCCGCGCTGACAACCAAAAAAGCTCCCAGGGAAGGGGGCTGATTGTCAGGACGGGAGGCTTCTTTCGAGGGGGAGGTAATTTCCAGGTACAAATTCGCGTATGCCCTTCTGTAGCAAATCCCAGCACCAGTTCATCGAATCTCTCCTCTCCCAGCTCTTCCGAGGCACAACTGACGCAGTATCCATCTCTGCTTTGCGCAGGAAGCGACCTCTGCACGACAACGGCAAGCACAGCAAGGACTAATGTCGCCTGTCTCGCCATGCTGTTGAACCGTTCGCTCTGTCGTCGCCTTAAGCCGGACCCTCACTCAACCAAGATAACTTGCTGGTCTAACAACAAACAGCTGGATTCAGAAATCGCGCGGTTGCTGCAATGGAATTTGGAAACAAAAAAATTTCAAAATCTGCGCTACTACCGTCGAACCGAGCACGAGTCACAAGAGCACAAGTGTGAGCAGCAGAACTGTACCCCTATAGGGAGCACGGTTTACGCTATTTAGAAAACTTCAGGCTTGCAGATGTCTTGTTGCATGGTGGTTCATTGTCTTCAGGATTTCTTCGCATTCTAGATTTACGCCCCCACCCGAAATCTGTCAGAGCGCGAATTTGTTACTTTTCGCTCCGTTCTCCTCCCCCCCCCCCTTAGTACAATTTGCGTACTACCGCCCCCCCCCCCCTCATTTCGCAATCAAATCCTGGGTACACCACTGGTGGCACGCAAAGGGAAGTCGTGGCGAAGGCATGACTGGCCAATCGACCATTATGGTCTTTCAGATGCATAACCGGCAAACTGTTTACCGGAGATAGCGAACCGCCAACTTGTTGTATCTCTTGTCCGGAAGATCGTTTGAAAAGCGCCAACAACAGTTTTGACAGACCGTTCTTCTGACAACCGAAGATAAACAAGTTCGCTGGGGACGGTTCCGTTAGAAAACTCAGCCTGCTCCTCTCCTACTAAAGACGAGCGGTTCCTATTTCATAGGGCGGATTTGGAGAGAGGCGCTAACAAGGCACGCGGTGCGAAGCGCACTAGGAGGCAGTAGGCAGGCGACCACACGAGATCGATATCCAACGCCGTAAAGCCTGTCTGCCTACCGAAAGCGAACTAAACAACACGGGTTCACTGTTAAGGAAGCGTTACGTATGTGGCCCCGACGTCATCAACGAGCAAGACAGGACGGCGTTCTCGTTTCCTTGTTTCCCGGTTCCACCTTCTCTCCAGTTCTTCGTTCGCACGCCATCAGATAAGGTATACAGCTATAGATCAGATAGACACGCCATCTATTAATATGAGCACGCGACTACAGGTTGTGCGTGGAATAAAATGTGTGCCACGTATAGCACTACGTTGGACTGAGAACAGAAAATCTTGGAAGGGTACATTGCCTACTTTTTCGTGACACACCGTCTTACTTGTCTTAGAGCAGAGAAACAGTTGTGGCCGCTTGCATTCTCAGCTCGTCTCGCGTCGTCTGCTGCCACATAGCGCTACATGATACATAGGTATGTACAAGCAGTAGGAACGTTAGGTAGGTACGTATGTGTCTGATACACGTACTTAGAGAAGTGTGCGTTGCGTTCGGTGCGTTCAAGTTGCGCACAGCCAAACGGTTGTGCACAACGGTTGGCATGCAGTAGATGGAAGAACCGCGGCGCGCCAGTGGGAGCATTCTTGACGTGTAGAGCAACGAACCGCCTGAGATGCGCCCACTGGAACCGTGGTACATGTACATGACATAAACCCTGCAAATGTTTCTCGAGCACCTCATTTGAAGAAAAACGATGATGACGATGATGATGACGATATCCTCTGCTGGATGGAAATTCGATGAACATTGGCGGCCTCGTAGCGTTGCCCCAAATCCAACAACAACCAACAACATACAGCGCTGCAGCGCGCAGACAAGCCTTTATTACATGTGTATGAGTATTGAGTGCAATCACAAGTCCGCAAAGTACAGCAGCATCGAATGTAGTATGATCTTCTATCAGCTTCCGTTGAACGGGTTGAGCCTCAGGAATAGTCTGAAATGGCCATCCTTAAATTTCCAAAATGTTCAAAATAAAATTATAAGTTAAAGCGCCACCCACACGATCTTGTGGCAGATCCAGAAGCAGTCTCGCTTCGTGGCCGCGATTTCCACCCTTCGCACCGTTTGGGGCACGTCGAATACCGCCAATTTCTTGTCGACGTCCTTGTCGTCGCCCAGCTTCTGCGCGTGGAACACCTCGATCCGCAGAGGATCCGGGTTGTCCTAGAAACGATGCACAGACACACCCTCGCCATGGTCTAGTACCAGGTAATTGGACTTGACACGCTTTTTACAGTGGACAGGAAAATTGCAGCCAAAATGTCAAGGCTGCGTACGCGCAGGCGCACTGTATGCACACACGTGTGTGGCCATCACGAGTCAGCACATTGACGTGACGGTACATGTACACCCAGCTATTGATGGGAACTAAAAAACTCAAAGTGGTGGGCTAATACGCATGCACCTACCACACGTGCTCAACCCGAAAACATTGAATAAAGGTACTTAGGTACATACATAGCAAATCACTAGATGGGAACATGTTTAGACAAGGTGGTCCAAACAAGAAGCCAGGAAGGGGGGGGGCAATTTTTACGGGGAGGAATAATTAGTGTGTTTAGCAGGGTGGGGTACTGTATGTTGTGTCTGACATTTGTGAGGCACAGGCATCCTCTGATCCCAAGTAGAATGGTTAGGTTGAGCGAATAGTGTAGCTTGCCGGTTCAAGTGTCGCTTTGGGGCAGCTGTAATGGAACTCTCCTTGCGTTGGCTTGAGAAAGCAGTTGATTCGCTTGGGACGCCACGTGTAGCAGTCTTGGTTGCTGACGCGCACTTTTCGATGGGTGATAGATGGATCAAACCTGCCCGCGTTCTCAGCCGGCACTAGGTTGGAGTTTAGTCTGCAAAGAGAAGCGCCCGTAGGGTATGCACAGGCCACTAGGTGCTTCCTTGACGAAATACCTACGAACTTCTTCAACTGCGTGGAGATGTCAAGCTGAGTCATTCTTCCTGTGCACGTCCGGTTTAAGCCACCATGCCACCAAGAAACCATGCTGTTGTCAAAGAGCAGAAAGTTGCGATCTTTGTAGTAGGACCGTTGGGAGCGTCCCTCGGGTCTAAACCAGAAGTGTTTTATTTCAAAAGTTATTCAGCTACACACACACATGCATCCACCACTCGCCTATGCCACCACCATCCTGCACACAACTGTCGTCTGCCTGCAGCAAATCCTTATTGTTGCGCTCCCACTGGATTGCTCAGTCTGACAATGCTGTACGAGCTGCCTTCGAGCGCAGACTGCACGCTGGTTTTTGGTCTTGTCTCCACTGGGCGATGGGCATCCAACCAACACTTTCTCGCTCAGAAAACAATTGTATGCACCTACTGGCAGGGAACGACTCACAGGCGAGCGAGCACTTTGTCTCCTTGCTTGAAGACGAAGAAGATGTCGCAGTTGCGAAACAGCGCATCGTCCGTCTTTCCCTTGTAACCAATGTCGCAGGCTGCAGCGTAAGTCGTGTCCGATGCGGCCACGTACGGGCCGTAGATGCCGTAACCGTGGATCTCGACAGAGTGGACTTTCTAAAGACAAAGCATTGCAACCTTCGGGGGGGGGGGGGGGTTGCATTGCAACCGCAACTCGTATGCAAAGCGCCCCCCCCCCCACAATCGCAACAATTTCATGGAGTTTCCCCAGTCATACTGGTGTTGCACCATCTTTTCGTTGTGAGTATCGTCGTGGTAGGATATGACAGTGTCTATTCTCATTTGTTACCTTTTGAACATGGTTTTTTTTTACAGTGGACCAAATGCATCCGAAATGGTAGGCGCCTGGGTAGTTTCCGTACGTTTAACGCTTGCATACGTTTGCATTCGTTTGCATACAATACGTTTGCATTTGTTTGTATACGTTTGCATTCGTTTGCATACGTTTGCATTCGTTTGCATACGTTTGCATGCGAATACGTACCCTAGTTGCAGTGCGTGAGCTTATTTTAGGGTGTGCAACACGCTAAGAGCCTTTCAGAAAAAGACAAAAAGACATGTACATAATGACTTTTAGATAATAGAACGAATTCTGCAATACACCATATTGAGCAAATAGAAACTGCTGTAAAGTCCCTGTTGCAAACCTTTGCTTTTGGTATTGTTGTCGTTGTTGGAATAGTGCTGGTTGTGGTTGGGATGACAATTGGTATTGGGGTTGTTGTTTTCGTTGTCAACAGTTGTTGCTGTGTTGAACTTGTGGACGGGGTTTTGACTGGCTTTGTGTTAGTGGCATTTGTGACCAGCTCTGCAGTTGTTGGACCTTGTGGTGTGACTGTTGTGGATCTTACAAGTGGTGGCTTTGTTTGAAGTTTTGGAGTGGTTTCCACTGTAATTGTTGGTTTCTGACTTGGCTTGTGGGCCTTGGTGGTTGTGGTTTTAGTTTTTGTTATTGTCAGCTCTGACTTTGTGGATGTTCCTGTTTTCTCAGTTTTTGGTGTTGGACTTGCTGTTTTGGCGGATGTTTTCTGAGTTGTTGGGGTTGGACTTGTTGGTTTGGTGGATGTTTTCACAGTTGTTGGACTTGGACTTGGTGTTTTGGCAGATGTTTTCTCAGTTGTTTTTGTTGTGCTTGGTGTTGCGGCAGATGTTTTCTCAGTTTTTGTAGTTGGGCGTTTGGTTGTGGTAGTCTTCTTTGTCGCTTTTGTGGTGGGTGGCTTGGTTGTGACAGTTGTCTCAGGATGTTCTTTGGACTGTCCTTGTGTGCTTTGTTGAATCATTGAAGGCATCTGAGTAACACCCTTAATGAAGGTTATTCTCTTAGATTTTGTGGTTTGACTCCTCGTTTTTGCAACCGTCTTCTCAACATGTGTGGTTTTGAGCTTGGCTTTTGTAGTTTTCTTCTCAGTTGTTGTGGTTGGAGGCTTTGTTTTAATAGTTGTCACACTGGGTTCTAGTGGCAGTTTTCGGGTGCTCTGTTCAGTAATCGAGTGTTGTTTCAGCCACTCAGGCATTTGAGTAACACCTTTGAGAAAAAATTTTGTAGTTGTCAGTGTGGTTGGTTCTATTGAGGGCGTAGTGTTCAAACTTGCAACTGCATTTGTTGGCAAGCTTGAGAGTTTTTGAAGTGCAATGACGATTGAAAAGACACGAGCTAGAGCCATTTGTGGGCTTTCTGCACATTCAGCAGTAAACCGCTGACAACATTTAAAGCATTCAGCAATGTGAAATCTTGCAAGCACCAAAGAACTGTGCTTCAAAAGCAAATTGCTATGCCGAGCATCATCTCAATCTTTTCCTATGGTTCAGAATGACTATCAAGGTAGGTTGTTGGATGAAGCAAGCTGCCACACGTCAGAGAATGGTGTGCACTTTGCTGTGAAGACAGTCACAATAAGGGTTACACATTAGATTGGACACTCTTACCCGACGAACGTAAACACTGTCCCGAACAATAATACATTTCCGGGCTTATGTTGAAAGGGGACAGCCACTCTGGTGGACAGCCACTTTGAAGCTAGTTTAGGCTTATGTTTAAGCTTAGGCTGAGGCTTTTGCTCAGGCTTGGGCTCAGCTTAACCGTGGGCTTAGGTTTAGGCTTAGGGTCAGGCTTAGGCTTAGGCTCAGGTTTAGGCTTAGGCTCAGGTTTAGGCTTAGTCACTGAGTGACTGTCCCTGGCTGTCCCCTTTCGACTGATGCCCATTTTTGTGCGGGCGTGTGCGAACAACAAATCGTTCTGCGATATTCCATAGAACCAAAGCATGACTCGGGCGGGACGCAATTGATGCAGTTCGACCTTCGGGCGTTTCGGCTTTCGCCCCAGCGTTATCTTGGGCGAGGCCGACGCACACACGAACGCGCGCACGCACGCACGCACACACCGATTAGACGAACGCACACGCATGCACGCTCGTATACCCACGCATTGTGTAAGTGTCGTGCCCGGCCGTGCGTGGCTCTCTCTGCGTGTGCGCACTGACGTTGTGTGTCAACCTTTCTGCGTGAGTAACGTGGCGATCGTGTGGCGCGGGAAAACCTCTCGTCAGAGACTCCGTTGTGGCTTACGGGCGTGCGCGTTTTCATAAAATGTTCAACTTTATTTTGACACCCCCAACGAACCCAGCACATGGTCATGCTCTTGATTGCATGGATTAGATGGGCCAGTACATACATCGGTAACTGGTGGGTGGGGTAGGGGGTACCCTCCCAACTATTTTTTCAACACCCAACTTGGCTGCGTTCGATTTCTTGATGGATCCACAAGCGAAGAGTTCCCAGTCAATGGATTTTCCCGTGCTGTCGCTGCCCCACGTTGCAGATTGCGTTCTTCCGAATGTCTCTGGCGGACCTAGTGGTAGTGCGCCTCAAGGCCTTTTGTATAGTTGGCTATGATTACATACATAGCATGGGCCATCAAAGGCCCCCTAGCGTTGTCCCTAATCCAAGAAACACCCGGCCGACAGCTGTGCAATTCGTAATGACCTTTTCTGCAAAATGGCGGCACAGACAGCAGGCAACGCCCCTGAGTCGTTCGCGAATTGAAAGCAAGGACCCCTGCACACACGGCGCTGCCCTCGCAATTTTCTTGCGGCGACCGCGGGCGCGTGCGACACGTCACAACGCAACGGCCTTTACACGCGCGCATTTTCGCACACACACACTAAGATCGGGCGCCGCGTACTTGAGTGCGCGTTTGTGTTGTCGGGTGAATAGGTAGGTACATACAGGCACTGTGAACAAATTTTATCTTGCGTGATTTAGCAGAATTTAAGCATGGAACAATAATTTGATCGACTTCTCAACGAGAAAACTACGGAAACTTCGGGAATCAAAATAGCTGAAAAGTTGGTACACCGAAAAAACTTACCTAGAAGGCAAAGATCAGCATGTTTGAGACGTGGACGAAATCGTGCGTTTATTTGCGTTTTCTATCACGTTTTGTCATTGCCAATTTGCTAAGCGGTGCAATTTCAACAGCCATTGTGAATTCAATGGTGCTAATGCCTATACAGTGCGTAATGATCGCAAACAATCGAAGCGGCATTCTGCAAGTTGGCTGCACCAAAAAAAATACAGACACGTACCATCCAATTTTCAACGGCATTACTCAGTTAAAAGTAGTTCAGCCGCTTTCAGGTATGCCACGTTCCTGAAGCGGCATCCTTTTGCGGTGCTCTTTCTATCCGGCGGTATTTCGGTGCTGATGACAGGGCTCGGTGTATACTTCAGCGATTCGCCTGACTGGGATCCAGAAAAGGCGCGTTTTTGAATCATACCTGTAACTGGGGGGGGGTTGGGGCCCCAGAAGTTTTCAACCACCCCCCAACCCCCCAGAATTTTCACAAGGGATTTTCACTCTGTCTAAAACGATAAAAGTGAGTAAATGTTGGTGTATTTAAGTGCTTTTCAGTGATATATGACCATTAAACAGCTAAATAACACTGTTTAGACCCTATTTATACCGACCAAAAAGTACCAGTTAACTAAAAAAATGGCCAACGCCCCCCCCCCAACTTTTTGCCCCAGACACCCCCCCCCCAGAATTCGACAATTTACCACCTCCTCCCACACTCTTCCAGACCCGGTTACAGGCATGTTTTGACTTGTATCACGAGGGGAAATTCAGATAATGTGGACTTCCTCAAATGCATCGATTCTTTGCTAGAATATTTTAGGATATTTCTAATACCACAATACCATGTCACAACCAGTCGGTATTGTTTTAGTCTGTAATTTATGTGAAATGCAAAACAGAATTTTGTTCAGTTTGTCTGTCTGGTATGGCAGCATTGCAAGTGTTTCACCGCGCTTTTTTCTTTACCAAGATCGCAATGTCAATTCAATTTCGGTCAGAATATTTTCGCACACACGTCCAAGTTTAATGATCCACTGTCCGTCCACACATCTACCCTGCAAATTGTCCAATAATACTGTGGTGCACTATTGTTTCAACCGTTGTTAGCACTGTTTAGGAGGGGGGGGGACAGTATTTAAGCATTTTGTACAGTAATAAACATCCCATGAATGTGGCCAAGAAACGTTAAAATTTAATACCTGCTACTCCATTTAGGGTTTCGAAACGCGTGGCACATACTATTCCTCCAGAGTGCTTGCTTACCAGCATATTCTAGCAGCAGAGAAACGACAAGAATTCATCTCTCGACCTCCAGTTAGGCGTAGGAAAGCAAGTGCTGAGGAATCAAGGTCTCTGCTACCGAATGCATTAACACAGTCAATTGCGCATGTCCTGAGAAAGCAAGACAGCAGCACGCAAATCAAAAGCGAAGGGAAAACGAGAAACAGAAGGGACATAACATCGATACTGATGAGTGACCCACAATGGCAAAAAGTGGTCATGACACAAGTGGATCCCACCCCCTGCAGTCAGCTGAAAGTGAAAATGCCAGAGCGTGTGTTCCTCCGTTTTTTTTTGTCAGCATATTTGTTTTCATATGACATAACATTATCATTATTCAGTGAAGCGTCTCTCGACAATCACTTTGGAGTTTGACAGCTTTGACAAGATCTTCAGTGTTGAGACTATCAGAAAAATTTGCGAGTTGAACAAGGCGTTAGAAGACAGGATGAAACCTTTCAAGAAAGTGAGCTGACACATTTTATTTTACAAAACCCATTATAACTCATAAAACGCCACCCCACTCACCGGTGAGTTTTCGAAAAGTAGACAGGCCTCATAAACTCTGTTTCTAGCTTATTTTACTGTTTCTAGAAAATATGTGTCTGTTTCTAGAAAAATCTCGTTTGTACTAGAAATGTTTGGCAACAATTTTATGAACTGTTCCCAAAATGCATCTTGAAACAAGGCACCTGTTGTACTAGAACATTATGTTGTGTGACATTTTTAAGTCTAGGTCCAACCAAAGCAAAGGTCAAGAGCGAAATCAAATCGATCATTCGACTTTCTTGTACCAAGAAACAATTTCGACACCTTACTTTGTGTTTTCTGTTCGTGTTTCAATGCACTTGTGTGGCACAGTGATTGCAACACAGCAGACTTGAGGACGCGACACACAAAGCAGTGAAAGACGCTCGATGCACAGCAATCACTAGTTCATTAGGACTCTTGCATGCACAGACCTACAGACAGAAACGTTCAGTGTTCCTAGTTGGAGGAGCTGTCAATTGGGGATCATCGTAGAGGTAGTGACTCTTCGTATGGAAACGCGCAAAACAGCCCTTGTCACAAAGAAAGACTTTGCACTTACAGCAAACATATTTTGTTTGCACGCGCTGCTTGTGTGCAACGCACTCCCTCCTAGTGCCGAGAAACAGTCGGGGATAGTGTCCGAAAAAGTCGAGTCTCATATGGGCAACTGTCTCATCTGACAGTTGCCTTGGGGCGACATCAGTCGGATTGAATGATTCCGCCTCAGGTTCACCATCATCATCTTCATCGGATTCCACAGTAGATCCTTTCTCATTGCGCAAAAGGTGCAACGCATACTCTTTCAGTTCTTTGGATAGGATCTGTTTGGCATCGCAGTGCCTGATCTTTTTCTGATTGAAGTCGTTATACAAGATGACTGAGTTGGTGACTGCCCAGTCGAGCCCCTGCAGCAGAACACCAGAAACATACCATCGGTTGCTTCTGTGGTGCTTCTTGGTCTGCGCACAGTGCTGATCGCTGAAACAATTGCAAATAAATGTTGGCAATTGTGTTTCAAGAAATGTACCTCTTCCTTACTGTATGTCAACTCCTCCCATGTTTTTCGTATAGTCAGCCGCACAAGAAGGTTGGGCAATCTGTACTTGGTATGCCTGCCCTTTGGAATCCTTTCCCTTTCTATTGCAAAACGTCACATCTCCAGTAGACTCATCAATGGAAGTTAAGAATGTCACCAGCGTGTTATCCATCCAGCTTAGTGCCATTGTCTCGCCTTAAACGTGTATAGTTAACTAGAAACAGGTGTGTCGAATGAGACTAGAAACAGGTTTTGCAAAGTACCACCTGTGTTGGAAAAACGGCGCAGACACTGGCCTCTTTTTAAGTCCTTAACAGCAGCTGGAGCTGATGAGCGGTGACTGCCAAGCATTATCTCTGTTGGCAGATTACTTCTCTGCTCCCTTCGCAGAGTGCCACAAAAAAAAGTTTTCCGTGCTGCCATGCCAAAGTTCATGTGGACAGTTGTATAGTATCTGTCCGTGTACACCTAGAAACGCAAACAGCGGATGTAGTAGGAACACTACGAAATCGTGAAGTACAGAGTATTTACACAAAAGCCTTGGTCCAAGAAATTGGCCAGTCCAGTGGATTCTCCAGATAGAAGAGCGTAGCAGTATGCTACAATTCGGCCCCACACATCTTGGTGTGGGACCTTGCCAGCAGAGTGCAGCATAGCTGCATAGACATATCCATTTTGGGGGTCACAGATGCAGTAGTACTTCAGGCCAACACCTTGTGGCTTGTTCTTTATCATCTGTACTAGACCGCAGCGGCCCTAAACAAGACAAATTAATAGCATGTACATTCTATTTCTAGACTCAGATGGGTTGCATGTACCTTGAAGGATGCCATCTCTTCATCCAATGAAAGTTTTTGCTGATGCGGGTGCCTCATTTCTTGAAATTGTTTCAGTAAGAGGAACAGATAATTGTTCACTTTGTAGAGATTTGGTGCAGATCTGGTTATTGGCTGATCATCAGGGTCATACAGCTTCGCATGCCTGTACCATGCCAAAAATTTGTTTCTGGTCATATGTGGCCTCATCGAGTCAAGAAACAGGTCCTTGTTCGTTTTTGTCCAGTATGAAATGAGGCTCGCCCGCTGTAGAACGTCCATGTGGAATATGGCAGCCACAAACAGGACAGTTTGTGGCCACTGAAATGTGGGCCAAGAACTGCCCATTTCTGTTTTGCCACACTTCTCTGTGCAGTGCATGAAACACAGCAGCGCTTTGTGAGCCATTTCTACAAACAGCTGTAGTAGCGTTTTCCCGCTGTAGTCAGGAGTGGTCTGTGGATCTAGTTCATGACTAGGACTCCATGTCGGCTGTGCCTTGTGTTTCGGTGGCCTGCTTATCCACTCGAAATCTGCTGGCAAA
The DNA here is from genome assembly GCA_030248085.1 of Paralinhomoeus sp. GSCO2_6. Classification (NCBI taxonomy): domain Eukaryota; kingdom Metazoa; phylum Nematoda; class Chromadorea; order Monhysterida; family Linhomoeidae; genus Paralinhomoeus; species Paralinhomoeus sp. GSCO2_6. The sequence continues at coordinate 98,278 of JASAMY010000861.1, read as the reverse complement.
GGCGGCAGTCGCTGGTGAGCCTCCAATTTTTCAGCTTCTGACACGTTTGCTCCATCTCGTAGCTTGGCTCTTTTTGAGGGAACAGGGTGTGTTTCAACCGATTCTGATTCTGAGTCACTGGATACGGTTCCGACGTCATCAACAAACTCGTCATTAGTAACAGTGAGAATGATGGGGTTTGGGTCACGAGTCGCTAAACCACTGGTACTAGGAACATTAGGGTCCATACCATTAGGGTGCTGGAAGCAAATACACAGTATATGTGACAGGTGCAGCAGGCAACATCAAATAGCGGTGTGACAGAGCACATGATCAAGTGGCACACAAGTGCTGCAACAGTTTATGTAGCCACAACACGAACAATCGAGGCATCACAAAATGGTCCTAGAATCAAGGTGATGTTTAAGTGGTGTCATTTTCTGACAACAACTGCTTCAGCAGCAGCGCGACCTTCACTGCTTGGTCCGTTTCTTTCGCCTGTGAGCCTTCGGGAACCATTTCGCTCGCAAACATTGTGGGGTCTGAGAACTGCCCAGGAACTGGCGGTCTCTCGGTTGTGCTACTCGGAGGGGGAGCGGAGTCAGCTTCGGTGGCGGGTGTGCCCGCCGCGCTCTCCGTCCTAGAAACATGGAAGGTTACCAATGAACTAATTGAAAGTGCGTTAAACGTGTAGAAACATTTAAAGTTCATTAATGCAACCTAGAAACACCCGTTTTTTTTACAATTCTAAGTCCACCACCGTCGCTGCTCCACATCGGCGTCCACCTGACGAGATCCGGCTGCATCGTCCTCGCCAGCATCGTCGTCGCCAGCCTCACCTTTGCGTCGCCGCTTTCTACCTTTACGGCTTTTCGCGCCATCAACGGCAGGCGCCGTCTTCTCTCTGCATGTGCAAATATTGTGTGTGCGTGTCTGGGTGTGTGTGTGTGCACCCCCACACTCTTTTTCTAGAAACAAATTGTAACAAACAAACAAAACGTTCTTTTTTCGTTTCTCCACCGAAGCGTTCGGTTGCTTGTGCGCGAGCTCTTCCTCCTTGTACAGTTTGTCCGCGTCCCTGCCGCCCCAGCACGGCTTCTGCAGTTCCCGCCCATCGTGCAGTGGGGGAAGTGATGGCAGCCCTAGAAATGGGATGCATATCTCCACACAGCCCTAGAAACGAGGAGAAGGCTACGTTTCAAGGCACAAACCTTCCTGTTGCTGTAGTTGTGCCTGCGATGGGCGCAACTGAGCACTCAGCGTCAGTTTCTTGTGGCAACGCCCGCGTTTGGTCCCGCTGTAGCTGAAGCCTCTCTTCTTGTGTTGTGCGACCATGTTCCGTATGATCTCCAAAACCGTCTCTTTCACAGCCTGCACACAGATGTAGCTTTGACAATGTTGCAACAACGTTGCAGCAACAGTACTTACGGCTTGGGACAGATGTTTGGCTCCAGTCGTACTGATGCCCCTGCGGATGCATTCCTGGAGGAACACCGGCTGTTCAGCTACCGCGGCGTCCAGTGTCCAAGTTGCATCGCGCCACAGGTGGCTGTACGTGGGGCGCACACCTGAGGTATTAGGTACTAGGTGCGTGACCTAGCATGAGCGCAGGACTTGTTCGTGCAGCACCCAACTTACAACTGTAGTACACTGGTCCTTGGTGGTCGGACCCGACCATGTAGCTTGCCGATTTTACGAACTCATTCAGCTCTGCTAGAACAGCTGCCGGGCCAGACACTGCCTTCCCACGGACAACCTCTTTCGCCTGCCTAGCAATGAATGACCAGACCGCCTCCGGCAGAGAAGCGTTTCTAGGTATGTCCAGGTTGGTGCCGGCCTCGCTGACAAAGCCATACGCCTTCGCCCCGGGGATCAGGAGGGCGGCTTCACCCCGCCTGATCTCCACACAGTCCGTCTCGTCCGCCATCGCAGCCTCCAGTCTCCTGCACTGGACTGTGGCGTCGAAGCTGGGCACCCGTTTGCCGGACGAGCTCTTGTGATGCTTGGCGAACTTCCTGGGCAGTTGGTCAGTGTCCGACTCGTCACCCGTGCCCTAGGAACAAGCCCATATAAGTAGCGTATAACTAGCTGCTAGAACTCTGCAGGACCTGGTCGCGCAGCTTGCGCTGCAGACGCTCGTTTTCGGCCATGCAGCGGTGCAACTGGTCTGTCGATGCCTTCAATTCGGCTGCAGCGCGCTCTCTCAGGCCAGAATTCTCTTCTGCTAGCTCCTCTAGCTCGGCTTTTAACCGTTCAATGCGCTCCTTGCGCCTTTTAGACTTGGCTCTAGAAACAGAAGAAAGCGGAGTGATTGGAAAAAGGGACTAGAAACGTGACAGCATAACCTGAGGTGCTCCACTTTCCTCTGAAGCTCTTCATCCACAGCTGGAACTGGTGGAACCGTAGGGGCAGCCGCTGGGGCATCTTCTGAACGCGATCTTTTCTTCTTCTTCCGCGGATCCTTTGGCTTCAGCTTCGACGACATTTCGCAGTGCTATGACACACAAGAGTTGATGCGGTTTCATGAAACAAAAGCAGTAGCATTTCTAGACACGGTCAATTCTAGACCCTTCACATCTACCGTTTACTCGTTGCGCAACTGCGTCAAACACACAACACACCGACACATCAACGGGTTCGAATTAGCGTTTCTAGTGTAGCGCATCTGGCCGTCTAATTTGGAACAATCCTACACTAGGCTACTGAGCCCATAGTCCGAAAGGAACTTGTTCCTCTGATCTGGCGACATGTTACTGAGATGCGCTTCCAGAGTCGCCTTCAGCTCCTCAACCTTTCGCTTCTTAGATTGTGGCGCCGCCGGCGCCACAGCAGCAGAAGCAGATGCAGTCGCATCCGACGTGCTGGCACCAGTGCTGTTCACCGCAGTGGCCGCTGTCTGTGGAGGCTGCACCTGAACAGTTGTTGCTAGAAACACATGTTGTTGTTGACGAAGCAATGCGCGGAACCATACTTGTTCCTTAGCAGTCCTCTTCTTCCTTCTAGGTGTCGAGCCAGACATTGTCTGCTGTTGCTTGCCGTTGTGAGAGGGCACCACAGCACTCTCGCTCCCAATGTCGGCCGCCACTGAACGGGTGACAAAGTGTTGCAGTACTAGAAACATACAATTAAGCGCCGCAGCTACAGCAGAAACAGCGCACACGAAGCAGCAGAAGCAGATTTAGAAGCTGCATTGCCAGAAGCGCGGGCCTGTCCACGCAACACTGTCTTGGCATAGAACTGTTGGAAGTGCCGCAGAGCATTGCACATGCTCGCAATAAGCAGCGTAGAAGGCAGCCCTTGCAACAGTGCATGCAGGTGCTTCAAGATGCTCCTCACTGGGTCACTGTTGTTCCCCAATATTTCTTCCATGGGGTCCCACATCGGATCCTGCTTGCACGACCGACGAGTTTTGTACGATGGCGAGCTCGGCAACTGGACTGGCAGGCCGAGTGCCTTGGCCGCGTACCGAACTTCGTCAAAGAATTCGAACAGCGTTTGGTAGATGAACTGTTCCACCATTGCTGGATCCTTAAGATTGTTGCTGCTCAGACTGCGCCACCTTCTACTGATCGACTGGCTCAATGCTGCTGGCAGACTGGTCAACTGCATTGGCCTCAGTAGGCACGCTGTGCCATCCGCTACTGGCAACAGTATGCCGTAGTTGCACACCACGCGGTTGACATCTCCAGCCCCCTCTGCTCCCACGTTCGAAAAGCGCGCTTCTTGAACCGTAGTCACAGCAATGCCACCTGCTTCTTGCAGTGGTTCTTGGAACGTGACAGCCATTCTCACGCTCTGAAGTGACGTAAACCACCACCACCTGCAGACAGACAAATGTGGCATGCAGTACCGTAGAAGCCAAATCTTTCGTCATCTCTGGGAAGCGATGAAGAACCTTACATGCTTCTTGGACCAACTCGCTACTGACGCTGGTGCAAGATCGAGCGGATTGCCTTGTGTCTACATGCAACCAGGCAGTGCTGATTCTGGGAACAACAACACGAACTTCTGCTCACCCTCGTCCAGATCGCGCTCCGCCTCGCCGTGACCCAAGAGACACTCCACGTAGCTAGTCAGGCCGGTGAGGACGCCTTGCTCTTCAGCGGTTGCACTGCTGCCCACAGCAGCAGTGGAGGGACCAGCCGTTGTAGCCACTGGCGACGGCTCTTCCGTCTCTAGCAACCGCTCTGGCATCTCCGACTCCCAAACGAAAGACGAGAAATCAGTCGGGTTCAGATCCCCCGCAACCGATCGCTCGATCTAGAAACAACAAAAAAGTTAATTTCCTCAACAGCATCGCACATGGACATGTACACCTGTGCGATTGGCTGTAGTTGGTCTTGAAGCAGTTGCGCATGCTCTGGTTGCTGCACCTCACTCGCCAGCTGCAGTTGAGGAGCGCTGTTCGGCGCCTGCTGAAGCTGCTGAACCGATTGCTCCAACTTGGTGTTGTGCTCCTTTTGTAGGGTCTGCAAGTAAAATTTCACTCTGTTTCTACGTTCGATTGGGAAGAGGGGGAGAGGGAGGGTCCGTGACCATGACCAACCAGAAATTCTTGCAGCTTCTCTTCCATCTTTGCCAACCGCGCAGTGATGGTGTTGTTCATCTCCTCCACCCGTTCCTCCATCTCCTTCTGAGCCACCGCGAAGGACGAGCACTGACTTTTTAGAGTCGTCAACGCAGACGCAGTCGCACCTAGAAATAGGTAATGAGAATCCTAGGAACAATCAATTGTACGCACTGCTGTCGTGCAAACGCTGTGCTTAGAAACGGATCAAACAAAACCAAATAAACTGTACCCTTTGCAGCAGCCACATCGTTCTTCATTGAATCCACTGACCCAAACAGATCATTGATCGGCGTTCTGATTTCAATGATCTGTTTCTCGTAGTTGGTCGACAATGTTGAACCGATAGCCTCGGCAGCTCGCTCAACCATTGAAGAGACCCACGGCTTGCTGTAGCAAGTTGAAACATGTTACAGCTTTGGTCCAAATAATGGTTCTAGTACCTCAGGTTCAAGATCTTCTGAACCTCTGCTTCAGCGCCCTGATCCCCTTTCTTTTTCTTCTCCATTGCAGACGAGTGCGCAGATTCCACATCAGCAAAGGCCTTAGTCAGAACAGCTGAAGTGTCAGCCTCTCCGCTCTCGTCACCCTGCTTCTTGCCACTGTGGTGAGCGACCATCGGGCTAACCGGAAGGTAGCTGAATGGAGCATAGCTTGAAACAATAGAAACACCTATAAACGTTGTAGCAACAGTCACTTACTCGGCCACTAGGTTCTTGAACTTGTGAACGTCCCACAGACGCTTCGAAAAGAACGTCAAAGACGCCCTCTCGAGCAAAACAATGGCGAGGCCTCTCACATCCACGCACTCAATGATTGCATCAACAGGGCCAGCAGTGGACATGAAATGAAATGTAAATAGTAATTAAACAACCTTTTCGACACGGCTCTTCTCCACCACTGGTTGCGGAACATTCGAGGTGTCCACCACCACCGCTTGAGGGACCTCAGGGGGGACCACCTCAGTGGCCTTTGAGGGGTCCAGCCCAGGTTGAGGGACCACCTCAGGGGCCTTTGAGGGGTCCAGCCCAGGTTGAGGGACCACCTGTGCACCAGCCACAGCAGCAGTGTCCATTCCAGCAGTTCCAGTGACCAAAAAAGAAGAAGGACCGAACGCGCCTTGCAGACAGAACATTTTTCCAGCAAATTTTTCACTTCTAAAACATTCGATCAATTTTTATTAAAAATTGCCACATTTTGGGGACTCTCACCTCTGCTGACGCCCTTGGCAACCAACAGTAAAGTCTAGACGTGCCAATTGTAAAACATTTCAACTGCAATTCGCCAAAAATTAGCCACAAAATTGAAGGAAAATTTCAAAAAAATTCAAAATAAATGAAACGTTGACGTCACACACAAGGAACAATGCGATTCTAGTTTAAGCACCAGCAACAGACGCACTGAGTGAGCAACAGCATTAGCGCACCATTATAACCACGCTTCTTGCTCCGTACACGTTTTATTTCATGTACGGTACAACAAGAAATGTCATTTCTAGGTACATTCAGAGCAACCACACATGGAGTCATTACGTCTAGAACTACATCTTTTGTTCCTAGTACAAAATAAAATTGACACTTTTGCGACCTGTTCCCGAAATGCATCTAGAAACAGAGTTCATGAGGACATTTTTGGTTTTGTCCTCGTGGAATCTTATGGGGTGGCGTTTTATGAGATAAAGTGCAAGTTGCAACAAGTGTTGATTTAGCTAATCATTGTGTTATATGCATTGTAGCTAATCATTGTCTTGTTCAGGTAGAGTTGATCAAACATTCCTACAGTCTGGACAACTATGCAATGTGCATCCATCCAAGAAAGCAGAAGGCTGCTGCCTGCTCCAGGATTAGCCAGCCAGCAGTCTCTGCGCTAAAAGAGACGGTTGAATTCTGCCAGAAATTCACTTTGGAAATCAAGGAATGCCAAGCCAGTCCAAGCAGTTGCGCATCTATCCCAATTGAATGTCGGGACGTGGCCACCATGAGACTTGTGTCACAAATTATCACCTCAAGCGATCACCATAGGTTCTTTGTCACCAGCTACCTGAAAATATTTACATTCCCGTCCTACCAACAATATCAGATGTTCCTACCAGGAGGGTGTTGACTGCAGTTTTGTGTTGTCAAATGATTCGTTTGGTTTTCTAAAGACTATGAGAGTTAGACAATGTTGTTCTCTAAAGGAAAAAGCAACACAAAAACACAAAAAACAATCATGCCACTTACTCAGTCGACACTTTCCTCCAGTGCCAATTGCAAAATTCATGTTTGCTCCAGTCAAAGAGGCTGCACATCGTTACATCAAAGCGCATGACTTACAGCTGCATTCCCTAAACCTCGGAATAGTGGAAAAGGAACATGAAAGTACAAAATCTGCTACACTGGAACCTGCTGAAAGTGTGGTAAATATGCGAGCTGTTATGGGAACCAGAGGTTGGAGAGAACTCATTATCAATGGACAAAAACCGACCCCTTGCCCACAGCTAGGCACACACATTCCAGAAGGTACAGCCTTCAAGTTTTTTTTTTTAAATACTTTTTAGTATATTTACTGTAACTATTGCATTTAATTTAATCAAAGCAAGCAAAAGTTAGTGACAACTATATTTTGATACAAGTCAATCATATTATTATTTTCAGTACATCTTCTCTCTCAGCTTGTGTTTGAATTTAAAGACTGGCAAGATGTGTTCACCCTTGGCACAATGAAAAAATTCTGCGGTCTCAGCAATGCCATTAAGAAGAAATTGAAACCCTTCTCCAAAGTTGGTGATACTTTCTTGACTTGCTGGTATCTTAAAGTTTAGACTGAGCATCATACTCATTGATATCAGTTTGAAGTTAAAAGTTGACTTATGTTGAATGAGTGGGAGACTAATTAGCGTTTCCAGTATTTCTGGGTGCGCTCTCCCATCAACAATTTTCAGCTTTTCAGCAATTCCACTATTCTAGGCCGAAGCCCAGCTTACAAAGCACATGTGGAGTGTTGAAAACTACGCAAGTTGCACGGACCCCACTGACGTTCCATCGACATGCGATGATCTCACCAAAAAGCATGTGGATCGGCTCAGGAATGACGTCATTGGTTGTGCCAAGAAGCATGCGTACCAGATCGTCCGATGTGGAATTGAGAACACGACTGCCAACTGCGACAAAATCCCAGAAGAGTGCAAGACCAATCAGATGATTGACTTGTTCACCATAATCATGTCGAACAATTGGTTCACGGAACGTCGACCCATATACGTCAGTGTCTATCTTCCAATCTCCACCTATGGAATGTACAAGAAGTTTATGAACAGTGAGTTTAGGACATACCGTAAACTCTCCAATAGTGCCCAGAGCACCACAGGTTCTGTATCTTTAGCCAGAAAGAAAAACTATTGGATTGGAACTATTCAATGTTGCCTTATCCTGGGGGGGGGGGGGGTGCAGTGCCATGCCTTCAGCATTATAGGTGTGGGGTGTGTGGGTGTGGATGGCACGGTAGATGATTTCCATTGTATCATTTTCTCACCCGCTCACTGTAGCATTGACTCGTTTGATTTATGGGTGACGTTTTTGGATTTCAGTCTGTGGAGCGTTTGGTAACACTTATATGTCACAGTTCTTGGTTCGCTACTCATAATTCTTGTGTTGCGCTTCGTGCTCAATAATCCAATGCACAATCAGAAAAACGTGCTTTAAATCTTGAATGCAGTATTTGTGTGGTTGGGTGTGGAAACGGTTTATACTGGGTTCAATAATTGTTCTCATTCCCTGGGCACCATTACTTGACAGGAGCACGTTCAATGAATTTAGCCAAAGTAAAGACCGCTTGGTACGACGACCTGTACAAGACGATCACCGACTACTCCTACTACAATGACTTGAATTTGAAAGGCATCTATTTTGAGATCAAACTACACGAGTTCGGTGAGGTGCTCGCACACGACATGTGGTATGGGCTGGTTGCCTCCGCTCTGGTTGTTCTATTCATCTTGTTGTACTCGGGCAGCGCCTTCTACACTGTCATGGTCATACTCTGTCTCGTCTTCTCTGTGGGCACCGCCTACAGCGTCTACACGCACGCTCTCCAGATCCAGTTCTTTCCCTTTATGAATCTGATGGTGATTGTACTGCTGGTAGGCATTGGCGCCGACGACACCTTTGTGCTGCTCTTTATATTTAACCGAGCGATCAAGAGGATGAAGAGGGAGAGTGGAGGGAAGGGAAAAGAAGGGATGACGGATGAAGATGGAGGCCAGTTGCTCCTGGAGAACTCATTAGCGGAGGCGATCACGCACGCTGCCTTCTCCATGTTCGTGACGAGCGCCACCACCGCAGTCGCCTTCTATGCAAACGTCATCAGCAACGTGAGTAAGCGTTTCAAAGGGAATCTTTTGAATTATGGCATGAAGATTCGACTGCTTCCACAGGCTGTCGCAGTACAATTCACAAACGTGTGAAACGTTTATTTTTTGAGCTGGACCTCACCTCTTGAACCATGTAAAGCTCCATAAGCACTGTTGAGCTTTTTTCCTTTGGTTTAGCAGCGTCTTCTAATCTTCGTTCTGTGCACCTCGTGCCATTTGGTCTGCGAGTAATAATTTCAAACTGAATGCGGTACACTGTGTATAACAGTTGACGTTTCATATTAAGGAAAAATTTGCAGGTGGCTGCAAAAAAAGGTGAATATGTGACGCTATTTTGTTAAAGTCCAGTTTGAAAAAGAGGGGTATAAAATCAAGGCACGCCTCAAGCCACTTACGCTTTGCAGCTGATCAACTTCAATTTGAACAACCCGTGTATAAAAACTGAACCAAACGCAGCAACACGTCACATATTTGGCATTTTTTGTGTTCGCGTGCATACGAAGGTGCAGTGGCAATTATTAGGACCTACACACACTGCATTCACATATGCCGCATGACAGAATGCCACTTGGCTGTGAGACAGACAGGAAGGACCCCATAATCTTGCACATGGAACACGATGCACGCGCAGGCTCGCACGCACGCAGGCACGCACGCGCGCACGCACGCGCGCACGCACGCACGCACTCACGCACAAAATGTTAAATGCTGCATTGCACTATGCAAACGTTGTAGGTCATCATTGGATGAAACGCCAAAAGGGGAATGACAAATGGAGCCAGTACAGTATGTATGCATTGCCTACACATCACTAACTGCAGTGGCAACCTACATGTCACAAATGTTAGCAGGGTGCCGATTATTTATCCAGGAAGTTTGGCTGTGCCAGGTCCATGGTAATGGCCAATGGCAATGCATTGTCAGAGAGAGATGAGATGTGAAAGGGTTGCTGTTGCGGTTTGGCTGAATGAGGGTGGCTCGCACAAAAAATGCCAAATATGTGACGTGTTGCTGCGTTTGGTTCAGTTTTTATACACGGGTTGTTCAAATTGAAGTTGATCAGCTGCAAAGCGTAAGTGGCTTGAGGCGTGCCTTGATTTTATACCCCTCTTTTTCAAACTGGACTTTAACAAAATAGCGTCACATATTCACCTTTTTTTGCAGCAACCTGCAAATTTTTCCTTAATACAGTGTTTTTTTGTAAGACAAGCATTGATACGCAAAACATATGCAGGCACGCACGCACGCATGTATGCACGCACGTGTGCGCGCCTGCACGTACGCACGCTCGCACGCACGCTCGCACGCACGCACATACAGACATACAGCAGCAGACCAGAATGCACACATGCCTCAGCGTACAAAAAAAAAAGCAAATGTAGCGTGTCCAGTGGAATCCCTCAATCGCAGTAGGAGACATACATCGTATACAAACGCGCCAAATTCGGTTCAGATAATCAAAAGTTATAGGCGATCAAAAAATTCAAAATCTGCTCTGATACGGTGTACACCCGGACAAAGAAGTGTGCCGCGCGTTGTCTGGCAGACATGCGCGCACGATGGCGCAATCGAAGCGTGTGTGTGCGTGCGTGCGCGTGCAGTTTGTTATAGTGCTGCGCCATAGGGGTACATTATGTGCGTGCGTGCGTGCGTGCCTGCGCTTACAGTTGTGCTATATTGCTGCGTTTTAGCATAGTGACGTAAAGTATGAAAATGATCGCCATGACTAGGCGGTCAACTTTCGTGTTTTAACCGAAATGATCCGACCTACCCACATCGAGTTGTTTGTGAAGCAGCCCATTTGAAGGTGTGCGTGCGTGCGTGCACATCTGCAGTGCCATATTGGTTTGTCGAAGCATAGGGATGTAAAGAATCAAAATGATCTACATGTGCAGGCGGTCAACTCTTGTGTTTTAGACGAAGTGATCCGACGTACCCACATTGAGATATAGCGATTTTCCCGGAGGTGAAAATATTTGGTGCGTCGGAGCGCGTTGGCACTAAGGAAAGAAATGTTCCACACCAATTGGTGATCAACTTTATTATTGACCTCAAAGCGATCCGAGCTAACCACACCGAAATATCGCCATTTTATGTCTGGTATAATGGGGAGATGTATTTTGGTGCGTCCAATGCGGTCCAATTGTTGAAACTTTTCTAAGTTAGGTCCTGGCCATCAAATTTCCCCTTTATAGCGAAGCTCTGCGACGAACGGTTGGAGCGCCTATAGGGCACAAACTTTTCGGGTCCTTCAAAAAAGCATAAAATCGGCAATATCTCAGGATATACAAAGTCTAGACAAGAATCTTTTGGCACCACAAATTGTTGCCATGGGTCGCCTATACGTGCAAAGTTTCATCCTGATTGCTTCCGGCGTTCGCGAGCAGTGCTCCAAAAACTGGGAGGAGAACATGAAAAAAAAAGCCGCAAAATTGGAACATTTTTGGAACTATTGACCCTTTACAGTAAAACAAGGAAACGCGTTATGGCGCGTTCGATGCCCCAGAAGAAGGCGGTTCATTTGCGCCATAACGCGTCGAAGTCCGTTCAGGAAATCAAAAGTTATAGGCGATTGAAAATTCAAAAACCCGCATTGAGAAGTGGTCACATATTAGGGTTGTACGCTGACGCGTACACCCTGATTTCAAGTTGCTATCAGAACATTTGCGTGGTTTGCATGCTTGTCAAAAGTTCCTTTATCCTTCCTTCTGCATATAGCACAGGTCCAACTTTAGATAGTGGTCATCAAGTGCTTTGGCGCTTTCGCTGGCACCACCATGCTGTTTAATTACATTCTCGCAGTCACTTGGCTTCCTGCTGCATTGATCATTCTCGATGACTACATAAACAAGTGGTACAATCGCATGGTCGACAAGTGTTTTGGGCTGTTGCATGTGAAGAAAAGATTCAACCTGAGAAGGGCACTGTCGTTTGGTCCAAAATGGCTGGTGAATGTAGCACTGCCACGGATTATATGCAAATTGAAGTACTTATGGGTCCTTGTGTTTGGTGGCTTTATGGCACTTTCTGTATACACCACATTCTTCAAGCCGGGTCTCTCACTGCCATCAAAAAATCCCATTCAAGTAAGGAAAAGGATTTCTTGAGTGAACGATTGAATGCGCAAGTTCTATTTCTGTATGTACATAGACTGTATGTTGACATCTACATTGTAGGTGTTCAAGCGATCTCATCCTTATGAGTGGTACGACACATATGCACGGTCCCACTATCCATTGCTAGAGCATGTTACTCAGACTCCACTGTTAGCAAGGATTTACTTTGGGTTTGAGACTATCAATGACGTCAGCTCCACAGACCCAAATGACATTGGAAAGCTAAAGTATGATAACGACTTCAACTTGAATACTGTTGAAAAAGTGAAGGCCATGGAAAAGATCTGCAGGAAAATTGCAGCGTCTGACTTGTTCCCACCTGACAGGTACAGTTTAGCAAACATCATATGAGCATTCATTCACCAGTTTGATTTCAGAAAAGCCAAAAACCATTTCTGCTGGGCTACTCGCATACTCAAATGGCTGGACAAGTTGAATTGTCAGCCGGGAAATGTAACGTATGCCAGCTGCTGTGAGGCACAGTCCAATCCAAAGTCTGACCAAATGGAGCAATGCTTGCTTGAAGGCAGGTCCTTTGTTGGCTTTGGCTCTGCCATTCATGACACTCCAGTGTTCTCAAGAAATGACAGCAGACTAGTGGGCTACAAGTTCCAGTTGACCACAAAGTACATGTTCTCTGGACTCTACTCGAAGCTGAAGATGTTCTTTCAAGACTTGGAGAGAACCATTGATGGTGCCTTGGATGGCATTGATGACAAAAGCTTCAGTGGTGGCTGGCATGTGGCCCAGTAGGTTCATTCGGTTTGTCTATGCTCTGTACGCATACACAGTAGGGATGAGCACGGGCCTGCACATCTCGGCCCGGCCCGGCCCGCCAGATAGTCCGGCCCGTCCCGGCCCGGCCCGCACCCTCAAAATCCAGGCCCGGCCCGGCCCGGCCCGTCCAACTGCTCAAAATTGCAGGCCCGGCCCGGCCCGGCCCACAACATGAAATAAGTACAGTCACTACAGTGTACAATTTACTGAAATACCGTATGCCAATTTGCGTGATTTACTTAACGGAATGGCGCATCCACCTCTCAGAATCGCAGTTCACAACCATTTTACGGCCTTTGCACCATTTGAGCGCGAAAGACGCGCGTCATAGAATACAAAGTTGCTGATACGGTGCAGAATAGTCGCCGATACTTACAATGCATTACACAGGAAGCTATCTGCGTTGGCCAGCCAAGAACGTCCGGCCCGGCCCGGCCCGGCCCGCACCCTCAAAACGCAGGCCCGGCCCGGCCTGGCCCGCAAAACGGGCCTGGAATTCCGGCCCATGCTCATCCCTAATACACAGTAGATCAGATAGAGGACTACTAACTATTCTCGAATTGTGCCCCCAGTACTATAGTTTTGTGAACCAGGAACACTATTTGCACTATTGTAGGAGTTGGAGCTGGAGGGGTACTGCAATTTCGACATTTCATTTTCTTCAATTTCAAAACTCAAAAAAGTAGCAGATAAGACGCACCATGAGGTAGTGTGTGTCAAAATGAGTATAACAGACTGGGTTTTGCAATTAATGAAAGTTAACGTACTGTATTTACACAGGAAATAGAGCATATAAATTTGCTCATAGACATTGGTGACATGAAAAGCTTACACAGCGACTTTGTCGCACCAAGGAGTTACAGTGCATATATGCATGCACTACGATTTATAGCACATGTGTCATGTGTGTGTTTGTGTCTACCCAACAATGATCCAACAATTAATTGATGTGTTGTAAAAGTACTTGATATGCAGCCATACAATATTGTATGGCCCTGCAAAGTGATCACCGCATCTGTCAGCGCGCACCTAAAGGAATACCCATTAAGGAAAAATTTGCAGGGGGCTGCAAAAAAAGGAGAATATGTGACACTCTATTGTTGAAGTCCAGTTTGAAAAGAAGTGGTATTAAGGCATATATACCGCACTGATTTCTAGCCACTTCCGGATTGCAGCTGATCAACTCCACTTTGAACAAACCATGTATAAAATCCGAACCAAGCACAGCAACAAGTCACATATTCGGCGATTTTTGTGTTCGCTTGCAATGGAAGGACATGTGCAGCGAAAATTGCGGCAACTGGAACTGACTGACATTTACATAGATTGAGTGTGAGAAATTAGCACATGCCCCATGGAACCCCATGCACACGCACGTACGCATGCACGCACGCACTTCCATACGCACGCACGCATGCACACACGCACGCACGTACGCGTGCATGGACACACGCACGCACGCACGCACGCACGCACGCACGCACGCACGCACGCACGCACGCACGCACGCACGCACGCACGCACGCACGCACGCACGCACGACGCACGCACGCACGCACGCACGCACGCACGCACGCACGCACGCACGCACGCACGCGCGCACGCACGCACGCACGCACGCACGCAGCACTCATGCAAGCATTAGGGCACTACAGAAATGTTATATGAACAGTTCATCATTTTGTGGAATGCCGGAAGGGAATGGAGCAGGATTGTAGTACGTATATGTGCTTCTCACCTACACATCGACATCACCAACTGTACATCATCAACAACCAGGATTGCAAAAATTTTAGCCGGGGACCAATTGATTCTGCAGGAACTTTAGCTGTGTCAGGTCCATAGAAATGGGCAATGACAACGTCTGAGATATGAGTTGACGGACGTTTGCGGCGTTTTGGCTTGGCTGAGTGAGATGGCTCGCACAAAAATCGCTGAATATGTGACTTGTTGCTGTGCTTGGTTCGGATTTTATACATGGTTTGTTCAAAGTGGAGTTGATCAGCTGCAATCCGGAAGTGGCTAGAAATCAGTGCGGTATATATGCCTTAATACCACTTCTTTTCAAACTGGACTTCAACAATAGAGTGTCACATATTCTCCTTTTTTTGCAGCCCCCTGCAAATTTTTCCTTAATACAGTGTTTTTTTGAAAGATGAGGGGGTTTCTGTAGTTCAACGCACGGGCGCACACATGCACGCACGCACGCACGCACGCACGCACGCACGCACGCACGCACGCACGCACATATGCACACACACGTTCACTGACGTAGGTTCACACACAATGTACCTGTGACTGAATCGAACAAGGCAAAATTGAAGTAGAACAAAGTACCAACAGCCTAGCAGACATACATGCGTGCATGCACATGCAGTTGTGCTATATTGCTGCGTCAGAGCATAGTGATGTAAGTATGGAAATGATCACCATGACTAGGCGGTCAACTTTTGTGTTTTTGCCAAAGTGATCGGACCTACACACATCGAGTTCTTTCGTGAAGCAGTCCATTTGATGGTGTGCGTGCGTGCGTGCACGTTTGCAGTGCCGTATTGGTTCGTCGGAGCATAGCGGTGTAAAGAATCAAAATGATCTGCACGTGCAGGCGGTCAACTTTTGTGTTTTGGCCAAAGTGATCCGACCTACCCATATCGATATTTATCGATTATCCCAGAAGTGAAAATATTTTGGTGCGTCGGATCGTGTTGACTTCACGGAATGAAATGTTCTACATCGAAGGGCGATCAACTTTATTATTGATGTTTAGGCCATCCGACCTAACCACACCGAAATATCGCCAATTTCCGTTATCGATATAATGGGGGAGGTATTTTGGTACGTCCAATTTGATCCAATTGTTGAAAGTAACACAAGTCATGTCATGGCGACCAACTTTCTCCTTTACAGCGAAGCGCTGCGATGTACCGTTAAAGCGCCTATAGGGCACAAAATTTGTGGCCCATTTCCAAGAAAATCAATCGATAATCGCATAAAATCGGCAATTTCTCGAGATCGGAACGCAGTGCACACAAATCCTTTGACATGCAACATTGCCATCACTAGCCGGCTACACATACCAAGTTTCATCGCGATAGGCCCTGGCGTTCGCGAACGGCGCTCCAAAAACCTGGCGGAGAACATGAAAAAAAAGCCGCAAAATTGGAACATTTTTGGAACTATTGACCCATTACAGTAAAGCAAGGAAACGCGTTATGGCGCATTCGATGCCCCAGAAGAAGGCGGTTCATTTGCGCCATAACGCGCCAAAAGCCGTTCAGGCAATCAAAAGTTATAGGCGATCGAAAATTCAAAAACTCGCATTGAGAAGTGGTCACATATTAGGGTTGTACGCTGACGCGTACACCCTGATTCTCTTACCTAGATACGTTTGGATGACAAAGTGGTATGACCTGCAGAACAGTCTTCTGCACGGGACTACTCTATCGGTGGGTGTTTCCATTGCGGTTGCTCTCATCGTTGTCATCATGTCAACAAGGGATGGTGATTCAATTGAGGCAGGAATTCTTCGAAATTGCGGATTCTCTGTTTTCATCAACAAAATGTACCACCCACAAAACATTTATACCAGTAGTAGCTGTACTGTTTATTCCAACGCTTTAAAACTGATCACATGACAACATTGATGGAATGAGCCACCATCCCCTCAGAACGTTGATCATCAGCAGCATGGCGATTCTGACCATTTGCGGAGTGATCGTCTCTACTGTGGCCTGTATCGTCTGGATGGACTGGAAGGTGAACGTTGTGGAGTCGACCATTATCATCCTGACTGTTGGCCTGTCTTTCGACTTTACCCTGCACTATGGGGTCGCTTTCAAACTGGCTGGAAATGGCAGCAGAGAGGAAAAGGTATACGTAGACGTAGGTACCTACGTTTGTTGTGTGTGCTTAAGCATTCACACACCATAAGCCTTTCAAATTCTCAGATTTTGTCTTTGGAGGGTCCATTGTCCTTGATCTCCCCTCTATATCAGAACCCTGATCCCCCACCACAAATGCAAAACCAAGTTATTGCAGGTACATGGTAGTGGGCTAATCACCTATGCGTATAAGGGGGGGGGGGCAATTCAAAGTTTTCCAGTCCAGTACCCCATGTGACGCCAGCAAGTACAGAGCACATTCAGTACAACGCAACTCTGCGTTGTTGTTTGAAATGTACGTGTTTCCTTTGTAGGTGAGGGCAGCGTTCGAGTTGATCGGGATGCCCGTGCTGCTGTCGGCACTGACCACAGCGGCTGCAGGCGCTGCGATGCTGCCATCGATCACGAGCGCCTTCTTCGAGACGGGCGTGTTCATGGTGATCGTGACGGCCCTGAGCTGGCTCTACTCCACCTTCTTCTTCATGTCCCTCATGGCCGTGCTGGGCGTCAATGAGAGAACGCCACAGCTCCTACAGCTTCCCATGAGGCTTTTTTCCAAGACGGGAGAGGAGCGAATCGCTGCAGTGGACAATGAGGCCTACTTGAGTAACCGCACCCCTGCGGGCCAACAGACTCATGGCATCGACGAGCAGGCAGTGGTGTTGACCAGCTTCGATGAACTGGAGAACATGGGGCCAGACGGTGCAAGGAAAAGAATTCTGCAGGAAGAAAGCTGATTGGCTAGACACGTAGATGACTGTGTATACTGCCGAATTGAACTGGTATACTAAAACAAAACATCAATAAACAATGCAAACTGGAAAACACACTAAAAACGGAAAAACTAAAAAAAAACACAGGTGTACCTATGCACATGCACAAAACGTTCAAGTACATACCGCATTTTCTCTTTTACCATTTTTACAGTAGAGAGCGAGAGATTGAGTGCGGATCATGAGGGAAAAAAAGTTGGCGTGACAGAAATTAAAATGCTAGTTCAGTACAGTATATCTACTGCAACGCCATACATAAGTAAAGTAACATGTCGTACTGAACTGCTGACTGCCGTAATGTCGCTGTTTCACAATAATATCGCCGCTTTGCAACCATCATTGGCTGTGGGTAACTGACCAGCATAGGTTCGCGTAAATGTTTCAACAACGTTTAGCAGCTCGCATGAACCTTTTTTTATTAATTAGCTCATGGTCATTCGCTCTTAATTAACCAATTCGTTCTCGACAAAGTGTTGTTCGCCGCAATGGTGTTAGACGCCTTCGCCCCTTTCAATATCGTATTCGATCCATGTGCTCGATTGCCTTGCATTCCGTAAATCCTCCAATAGTGCCCCAGGGGGCAAGTCAAATTTAAATTCGCGAAAACCAAATTTTGAATGCTACCCAGTTGCATTAAAGTGCGTGCATGGTGTGTAATCATGTGTGCAATACACGTATTTCAATTAAACTTTTAAATTCCGGCTACCTGTGTTCATTTTAAGGCATTTTAATGTTAAATTTTGTTGAACAATTGCGCAAAAATCTGACGAAATTAATAGTGCCCCCCTCTTGAGAGACATTGAAACAATAGTGCCCCGGGGGCACTATTGGAGGATTTACGATGTGTGGGGCAGTACTAAGAGGAGATGGAATGAGCACAAATGTTGGAAACAGCTTGTATTCTCGCTTGAAACAGTGCGCGCTGATAGTCACTGCTATTCTCGGTAAGTTCATAGTCACTTTTTATCATTGCGAGGATACGAAGGCAATACTTCACAGCCACGTGCAAGCGTGCGGGACAAAGGGTCTACCGGTGTGGGTAAAACACATTGTTCCTATGAGTATTCACGGCAGGCATATAGGCATACGTATGTATACTTGTGTGCATGTGTGTACTCTAGGCGGTGGTGACCGTCTTTACTTGTGTAACTATTGTACCTACATGTAATCGCCACTGAGAGCGGACTACCTCTTCATCGTCACCCACCACTCGGCCGTGTCGGTCTGCTTCGGAGCCGACGAGCCGGGGATCATGCGAGAGATCGTACGTTTGCTGCACCAATTGCAGCGGAGACAGCGTGAACGCGGTTTAGCTGCCCGCTATGCACAGCGCATGCGTGCGCATGAACGTTTCATCGTAGGTTTGATCGTTTTGATCGTAGGTTTTGTAGACACTATGACTCAAATCCAGCCATTGGTGACTCAATGAGCATGAGCCCACATGTATCACTCTTCAGCCCATCAGTACGATTTGCTTGCAGAGCTGTTGGGTAGATCGTCTCTCTGTACCTGGGGCATGAGGTAGAAGATTGTGATGAGCATGCATTGGTTCATGCGGGGAAACAAAGTGGTGGATCGTACGCACGCTGGCACACCTAGCGGAACTGCAGACTCGTGCAGTTGGCGCGATACGCGCGCTATCTGAACGGAAGACTTTCCTACCAACGAAGGACGACGTGGTTTGTGGACTGCTGGGCTTTCTTTGTAGAAGTCAATTCATGTTGCAGGAGTACTCGACGGAGTGGAACTTGGCCGCCTTGTACTTGTTGTGCAGTTGCTGGGCGGCTTTCAGCTCCAGGACCTGGTCTTATGGGCTGGTCTGAGGCATAGCGATGTCATCCAAAATAAAAATTTAATTAATTAAATAATTCAAAATAATATTTTAAGTACATTAAAAAACAAAAATTGTTAAAAAAATAATTCTGTCATGCAGATTTTTTTATTAAAAATTAAATAAATAATTATTTGGAATTTTTTAAAAGTTAAAAATTAAATAAATAATTCTCTGCAATATTTTTTTAACAATTTTTTAATCACACGCTTAAAAAATTGATTTTTTAATATACTTTTCAAGTAGTCCAGTTGTCTTTTCCCATTGATTATTGGTGTTCATTTTGTCTACCTCTACCACCATATCATCACTGGCATTTTGTTGCGATCAAATTTATTGTCTTTCCTTTCAGTCCTGTCACACTCAGTGGAGGGTGTGTTCATTTGTAATCACTTCAGTAGGTTTTAGAATGGACTCATCCATTGAAAACATTGGAATGGAGGGAAGTGGTGTTTTCAGCACATGACATATATGACGCTGTACATTAAAATTAGTAATCTGTGTGCTGGATGGTAAGTGTGAGCGAGTGTGTGAGAGTGTGTGCAAAATTGTGCGCGTAAGTAGCCACAAAAACTTTCCATCACAAATCTTAAGTCTCCACCCCACACTCAGCCCCGTCTTACAGCCCAATTGACACTGGTAAATTCAAAGTTCGCTCGGTAGTTTAATTCAAGGGTCTACTTCATTGAGTGAGACGCTACATGCACAGTGCATTGTCATGCGTGCCACCGCATCAGATACTTCTCTTCTCTTCAATGTGTAGGAGTCCACTTTATGAAGACTTGCTTGCACTTGAAGAAAGCGTACTGGGGTCCTCCACCTTACAGTAGATGACCTCACAGGAGCCCCAAGGCGATGGGCAGGGATTTGTTGCATTCTTTCATGCATGCATGATACCACAGAAGTATGTACATGCATCCCAAATGCACACTTTAAAAATACCCAGTTAAAAAATTAGTTAATTAAATAATTTAAATAATTCTTCAGAATTCTTTAACTTTTAAAAATTAAATAAAAAATTATTTCGAATATTTTAATAATTAAAAATTAAATAAAAAATTATTTGGAATTTTTTAATAGTTAAAAATTAAAAAAATAATTCATGAGCAATTTTTGGTGACATCGCTACTGAGGCAGATGATCCAGATGTCTAGATGCTCGCCTAGTAGGCACTGCGGACAACACGGTCGTTATCGCTATGCGCAGTCGGCATCTAAAGGCTGATTCACAATTAACGGTCTTCCCATCGGTCTCGGTTTCGGTCTCGGTCTCGGTCGCGGTCTTCCCATGCCAAACAGCGAAGACCGATGCGAAGACCGAGACCGAGACCGAGACCGACGATGTTGGGAACTTTGAACATTTGCTCCGGTCTTCATCGGTCTTCATTGAACTCGTGTTGAACGCGCGCGCTACCGTAGTCACGCTTTACTATAGCCGTCACTCTCAAAGAATTTGTCGGTATTCGCATAAGGGTAAAGCGACTAGGAAATTAGCCGAAATTGAAAACAAGGAAGAGTTTACGATGCGTCGTATTCAACAGGTGGAGGCGGCGCCGTCTCCTTGGATAATTGACGACTGCTATAATACAAAAAAACAAAAAAAAAAACACGGCGGCGGCATGGCTGCACGTCTCTAAAGACACGGCGGCGGGAAAATCTGCGCCGCCATTACGAAGGTGGACGGGCCCGACGGCATTATCATACATTTTCTGTAAGCGTCGGCAAAAGCGGCAGCGTCAGCGAAGCGTCGGCAGCAGCGGCAACGGTGTCGACGGCGGCGCTGACGACAGCTCCTGTAGCGGCGTCCGCGCCCCTGGCTGCGGCCAGAAGCGCTGGCGGCGGTCTGCGTCTGCCGCACAATGTCTGTCTGTTTGTCTGGTGGTAGTGCGTTCCCGTCGTCTACTGCGTGTGCTTTTTTTGTTTCCTACGGAAGTCTCATAAAAAATGAAACAGGTCGAAAACAAGGGCCACAGTACGCTCTTTAATACGCTGACAGGCGCGCATTTAACCGAAGATCATTGAAAGACCGGAGGCAACGCGTCGTCAATTTGGCATGGGTCAAAAAGTCCGAGACCGAGACCGAGACCGATGCGAAGACCGAGACCGAGACCGAGACCGAGACCGATGGGAAGACCGTTAATTGTGAATCAGCCTTAAGATCTCGTCGCCCTACTCGCTGAGGGGCCCTAGGCTCCCGAGCGGCTTGGCGAGGCCGTGGGGCGCGTCCGCGTCGTCCCTGAGCGCTTTCAGGATTGCCGAGGAAAGGCCGGAGCTCGCGGACGAGCGGCATCGTCCCGTAGGCGGCAAGGCCCACTTGTGTCATGGCGAGCGGCTTGAAGAGGAGCGCGCCCAGTCCAGAGGGTAGAGCAGCAGGCACTCTCAGCGCGGCCGCCCGCGACTGCAGGCCGCACAGTCCGAAGCGAAGAGATGGCCAACACAACGGAATGGCCTAAGATCAAGGCTACGCTGTTAGCAATACGTGTGAGTTCGACAACACGGAACACTGACGGAACACCAGAGGTGCGGGAATTCAACAACGTCTGGACAGGCGAGTGCTTCGTTCCCTTTCAACCGTGCCGCCGACATCCAAAAACCATTGGCAATTGGCAACCATGAACACCTAACGTCGTAAGCGCAAGCGTGCGCTCAACCAACGTGGTTCGGTACACGACAAAGCCCCCCCCCCCACGTCAAAAGCCCCCGCGTCAAAAGCCCCCATCAGCTGATGTCACACGTCCGCGTCGGCCAGAGCTTTTGGCGAATCATTGTCGTCAAAGGCCTACGGGCGCAGTGCGTTGTGGATGGCGACATTTCAGCAATGTGCGCGTCGAACCAGTCGGTGTGGCGCTTCCTTCCGACAACGACACTCGCTTCCAGAAGAAGGCGATGGAGTGGGACGACGTCTGGCTGCGCGTGCCTCTCGACGACTGGAACTGCCCCTTCCTCATCTACTTCCGCGCCTTCGCGAAACTTATCCCTTTCGCTATATTTGAGGGGGCTTTTAACGTGGGGGCTTTTGACGGGGGGCTTTTGTCGCGTAGCCACGTGGTTGTGTGCACGCACAAACGTTTTGACCTGTGTTCTTTTATGCGATACAGATAATGTGTGGAGGTGGATACGAACGCAATATTGCAGAGCCACGTGTAGGCGGTGCCGGAAAAAGTTCTACTACAGGGTGTGAAACCTATTGTTCATAAGAGTTTTTTATGAGTTCTTTTAAGAGTGCACAGTACAGAGTGCATAGACTTGTGCATTCCTGTTCTCTAGGCGATTGTTTTTGCTTGTAACTAAATGCACAGTGCATGTGTGCTCATGAACGTTTCAGACTTCGTACAGCTGGCGTCAAACAGCGTCTCTTGAAAACGGTATGCATTGACCAGAGCTGGAGCCGTGGCAATGTCTCCTTGAGTGCTTTTATGAGCATGAGACTATCACTACTCAATCCATGTGTACTATTTGCTGGCAGCTGTGGGGCAGCTGGTTCCTCTCTACCTTAGGCATGAGGTCGAACAGTGTGACGAGCATGAACTGATTCATGTGGGTCACAAAGTGGTGGATCGTCTCGTTGACCGGGTCGTGTGCGCGCTGGCACTCCCGGCCGAACTGCACGCTCGTGCAGTTTGCGTGACACGCGCGCTGTCTGAACGGATTATACCGGTACGTCTATGTGCGTGTGTACATTGGAAGGGCATCAATGAAGATATATAGCACTTGTTGTTGCTGGATTAGGAGCAATGCCAGGAAGCCATCAATGGCCCATCATATACCATTATACCCATCTCCATGACGCCTTCCGTATTGAGCCGCATTTTTAGCCAGAGATATTTGGAAGAACGTCATCTTTAAAATCTAAGGCAGCGACGGCACGAGAAAATCCATTGAGTTGAGAGGGAGTTCTCGATCTAGTGGATCCATCAGGAATCGAACCCCAAACCGTTTTCCCGCAAGAGGCCGATTATCTATGTACCACTAGGCCATACATACGCTGCCCTCGACGCAGCACTTTACACTCACTGGCTCCATTCTTGTGTACGACATGAAACATTTATTAGGAACGAGTTTACGAATTGTTGACTTCTTGAGTGTGGAAAACTGGGGGAACGAACTGAAAAAATGTTTGAAGGAAGCCGCAGAGGAAAACATGTAGTGATCAAGGTGATCAAGACGCCATTCACTGCGACCAAACGTTGTGGTGAGGCTCGATCGATTAATGCAGGGTGGGATGTATGTACAAACGATTGAATTCGTCTGTCTCTGTCTCAAACATGCACATGTACATACCATAGAAGAAGTTGGCATCATTGCGATGCGTGGATACCTGCACATGTAGTCGAGATGTCGCCTCTGCTCGGGGGTGCCAGCGACGAGGGCGGTAAACGCGTAGCTCGCGTTGTACTTGTCGAACATTGGGCCGTCGCACTGCCGGTTGCAGTTCGCCTTCACGTCCTCGCCGAACGCCAACGACATTTTCGCCACCGTAGACGTCTCTGCGCGAACATACCATATACATTCATCCTACAACTCTAATAGTGCTCCCATGTACATAGGTGCAATTGTATCTCAGTGGCTAAGGAATCGACGAATAGACAACTCACTATTGTAGTTGGTCTCACAAGCTGTTCTCCAGGTCTTTAAGAAGCTCTTTGGAATGTCCCCATTCATGTCTTCAGTAGTGCAGTTTTCTAAGCATGGCAAGTAGTAGGGCCGCATGAACCTAAAGAGCTGTGTGCGCGACGTGATGGTTATTACCAGTTTAACATGGTACCGTAAATCCCCCAACGAACGCCCTGGGCGTTTGTTTTTTTAACCCACCTTCTACTCTGCGCGTTTATTGGAGTGGGGGGGGGAGAGCGTTCATTGGAGGGGACATTCATAAATTCAACCAGTAAATGGCGTTGCAACAATGATGTGCAGACCCAATAATCGTTAGTTAAACATAAAAATGGTGCGGTTATTGGTGCAAATCGCAGCAGCTAACAATAGTTGTTCTAGTGCGTACAGGCAATATACAGAACCCAAACATAGAATACAACGTGACAATACCTGCTTTGGCAAGCATAGGTACTATCATTGCATAACTGTGTTCTAAAATATGCCCATGTGCGTTCATTAGAGAGTTGGCGTTCATTTTTTTCAACCCACCCTCTACCCTGGGCGTTCATTGGAGGGGGGGGGGGCGTTCATTGGATGGGGCGTTCCTTGGAGGATGTACGGTAATACCGGTATGCATAATAAACCAAAAGTGGAGGACAAACAAACAAACAAACACAAATCGAAACCTGTCACAGTTCTCCCTGATGCTTCCGAGAAGCGTAGTAGCGAAGGAATAGTCGGAGCTGTAGTTGACCGTGTTGAACTCTCCAAACTGCTGGTTCAGCGACCGATTGCCAGAGACGCAATCCGTGCACGTCAGCGACTTGCGATTCCGACGGATTTGGTTGCCTATGGTACGAGTGGCAAAGAGCACTGTTGATGCGCTCAAAGTCGGGCGCTGCACAACTAGTCACTGACGTTGCTAAGTATTGAGTGTATTCCATTGCGCGCGAGTTACGGTACAAAAATAAAAATTTAATTTTTCTGTAGATATTTCTGTGCATTTTTCATAAATTTACAAAAATACGCTATAATTTCTATCAATCGATTCAATTGCTCAGTGGTCTAGAGCGTCGTATAGCTGCGCGTATACCTTGTAGGTCAGGAGTTCAACCCCCACCACGGCAGCAAGGAGTGTCTAACTCATTTGGTTTAGGGGTCACACACGCCTTTACACTGCAGCCCACTCCCACGCGCGAGGAGAACTTGCAGAACGAGTGGGGTCCTGTATCTGCCCTAGCGATGTACTGGGTAAAGAAAAGGACGTTATTGATTGTCACTGTAGTGTGCGGTGTGGACGTGGCAAAACCAAAGAATGAAGTAAGAAATGCTGCATCACCAATATATAGGTCACCCAAATGTCACCTGTAGGGATCTTGACTGAATGCACAACCTTGGGCTTTGGTAATCGCCTGACTGTCACATTGAAGTCCTTCGGTGCGAATGGAACGCCTGGCTTGAACCCCTTCGAGTACATCGGAATACACTTGTACTTTCCATTGTCAGTGCAAGCCGCATACTCAATGAACATTGTAACGTTGACACTGTTCGGAGGTGCTGAGAAAGATGGAACAACATTAGTAAAGACAAGGCGAATGTGTTACATTATGGCATGTCATACAGGGTCTCCAATTCATATATCTGCACTTGTGAATGCTGATAACTTAGAGTTTGCGAACCCCCTGCGACTACTTTGTGTGGAGTTTGTCAAAGTGCGACTCTGAGCTGAAGCAGCGCATCAGGGAAACACAACTTTAGTTAAACCTTTGTCTGCCTACAAATTTCTGTTTGTTCTGTTCCGCAAACGCAAATGCCATGAGCATAGATAAACGGGCCGCCCCGAATTAATTGTACGCACTCAAAACCATGCAAAGCGACAAATGTTTCAGACAAAGGGGAAATAGAGTGGAAAGTAAAAGCGAAGGTGTTCCCGACTTCGAGTATGTGCGTACCATAAAGCCTCCAATAATGACCTGGGCACTATCATTTCAATCTTATCTTACCCGGGGGCACTATTGGAGGGGGCTCTATACTTTCAACCTAAAAATTTGTATGGCAATGCTAATTTCGCGTCAAAATTGACGTTTTTCCAGTGACTTTAATCACTGGGATACTATTGGAGAGGGGCACTATTATTTCAAAGTTGCCTTACCTGGGGGGGGCACTATTGGAGAGGGCACTATTGGAAGGGGTTTTATTGGGGGATTTATGGTGTTTGTTATTCAACTTGATTCACTGGCCTTAACATCCCTCTGCTTATCTCCACTCCCTGCCGATCTGGATTGGATCTCTCAATCCAAATCGAGCAATGAGCAGCGTCGCACACAAATACCTACATACCGTAAATACCCCAAAGAACGCCCTGGGCGTTCATTTTGCAACCCATCCTCTAAACATGAAAATTGGTGCAAATCGCCTTTTGCAGCGGCTAACAATAGCTGTTCTAGTGCGTACAGGCAATATAGAGTACCCAAAAGTAGAATATCGCTTGACAGTACCGGTTTTGACAAGCATATCACTACATAACTGTGTTCCAAAGCACGCCCCTGTGCGTTTCTAGGAGAGTGGGCGTTTATTTTTTCAACATACCCTCTATCCTGGGCGTTCATTGGAGGGGGGCCTTTATTTGAGGGGGGGGGGGGGGTTATTTGGAGGATTTACGGTATTCATGCAAATACGTTGAACTGATTTGTTTGAATGATTCCACCCACCATCAGTTTCCTCGACAAAGGAATTGTAATTTTCAGTCAGTCGACTCAAACCATCCCAGTAAATGGAGTATTTTGGTGGAAAAACGCTCACGTCCTGCTTGAGAAAGGCCACTCTGGCGTTTGCTAAACTTTAGAACACTCTGTCGTTGTCATCCCTGTTTTGACTGTAATGGTTACTTTTGCAACAAAATGTGTTTGGCAGTTGTCTTCATGAATTGAACATGAGAGTTGTACTGCTGTTGAAGGGCCTGGCCTTAGCAATTTCAATCTCAACTTAGCACCACGACTACGATTAGTACGGTTAGGTAGGTATGTATGTGAACTGTTTACTTTTGTTCAATATGTATGTGCCCTCAGGGCAAGAAGTACCATCGATTGGTTATACAGTGACACAAATCAAGCAGTAGTTGATGTATAAGGATTGTGTACACAGCTAAACCCATTAATAAAGGATTGGATGATTGATGATTAATAAACGAATGACTATTGGAGGATTTACGGTATGCATAGGTTTTCGGCAAATCATGTACATACTTTACACAGCCCATAAACTCACGATTCTTCTGAATCTGACAGGTGAGCTCAACCGTTTCGCCTTGCGTAACCTCCACCTGTACAAAGCCTCCACTTTCAAAGCAATTCAATATGTAAAAGCGCGCACAGACGGTCAGAACCAGCAAATACAAGTGCAAGCAGTGCATTCTCAGCGTGGCTAGTGGTACTATACAAGTTGTGTACGCAGTCCAATAGGTTGGCACGCATGCCGTATCGACCGTTTGGTAATTTGAGACGGCTCTTTGTGGGCCATGTGAGCCAAATTGCAATTCGAGCAAGCACGACGAAAACTACCATAAATTCTCTAATAGCGTCCCCCCCTCTCCAATAGTACCCATGGATGGCAGAGGGTGAAACAATAGTACCCGGTACCATTTATTGGAGATCACAGTATGCATGCGTTTGGGGGATATATCATGCGGTTTTTTTGCTACACAAATAAGTAAATGGCATGTCATTGTCAGCTGCATTGAACTGCAAGCAAACAACCTTAGAAACGCTAAAAAATGGAGTAAAAGCGAAAGTGAAAGAAGTGAGTGAGTAAAGATGAAAGTGAAGTGATTACAAAACTGCAGGTATAAATTTCCAGGTTGAAACAATAGATACCACCTTCCAGTAGTCATCTTCTATCGTGACTCCAGGTAAGGAGAGGTTGAAAGCTTTGTGCTCCTGGGGCACTATTGTATGTTACAGAACAGTTGTATGTTACAGTATGCTACAGCACAGCACCACATTACAGTACGTTCTTTCTCAATCATTGATTAAAATGAACCTTTAAAGAGGCACTATTGGTTTACTTCTCGTCTCAATCCTGATATTGCAACTGTGGAACGTTTTTTGCTATTACTGCTTGTTGCGTAGGGATTGTTTAGACTGTACCTTTTACCAACTTGTACCAAGCATATACCTATATACCTATGCACATTGTACACACACGTGTCGTGTGGTGCAGGAAACGTGTTCTGATGGACGGGCTTAACACGAATGGCAGTGGCGTAGCGGCTGCGCAGGGAGGGAAAGGGTGTCGCTCGTTTCTTTGGAATCGATAAGGGCCCCCAACGAGCCGCCGCTTGTCAGCTTGTGCGTGCGTGCGTGTCCGCTTGTCACACGCGCTTCGTTCTTGCGCCACACTCACTACTGCCCATGGAAGATTAGCAGAGAGGCACTATAGAGAAAAAATCGGAAGTTGAAAAAAGACTCAAATTCAAAATTAAGACTAAAAAATGCTAAGCCAAGGTGCTGGACCCGACAATAGAAGCCACGCGCATGTTGGCTGATGCGCCGTCTGTGAAGGATGCCAAATTCAACTACGGTTGTTCAAGTCTTCAAAGCTGCCTCTGTGGTACTGTTGACTTCGCCATTCCATTGAGTACGCACTGACTAACAACAGACGCTTCTAATTCTTTAAGGAAAACTACCAAATCCTGCAATTGTGCCCCACTCTCTAACAATGGACCCCCCTTGTATGGAAATGGTGAAAGTATGTACCTATAAGGCCCTGGACAGTTTACGGTATCTTAGTCCTTTTTGAGTTAAGGCTAAGTTGAAAACCTCGAGCCCATTGGGCGCTTACGGTCTGTGTACTTCACAGTTTCCACTGTAGAGGTCGTAAATGCAGTAGTGTCCACGGGCACTGTCCCTTCCTGTGGGGGGACATTCCTGTCTGCCTGCATGACACTTACTACAGCATACAATTGCCGAAGCGTGTGGAGTACACCTTTTATACACACTCACTGTGCAGATGCTTGCCGCCGCTATATTGGTGCTGCTACCGTTGGAGCCGAGCGAAGTGACGTCACGATATTCGACGGAGTTCGCTTGTCAGTACTTAGTAGCGACCTGCACGGTCATTTGGAGTCTCCTCTCAATTGGCTCTGTCAGCCGCCAGCTCTACCTAAAGAAAGTGGTGCGCCCTCCCACCCCTCACCCATTCCCAATTCAGGGAATACAGTTCGATTTCCCACGTAATGAAATGGAGTAATGCTGTGCACTTATCGCTCTTGTCAGAAACAACTAAATAATCAGTATTACGTGACATTTTGAAGTATTGCAGCAACATTCTGTCTCGCATACAGCTGACTACATGTCAACCATATTTTTACAGCATAAATGCTTCAAGTTCTACATTTGTACTCAGTGTAGTGGAAACATTGTGTTAAACGAAGTCTTGTGGTGACGCCTTTAATTCATTGTAATCCAGTGATCTAACTGTGATCACATATCCTAAAGATACAATTGCTGCTGATTTGCTGTGTTGCTACTATTTTGTTGTTTTTTTGCAGTATTTTTTCTTCAGTTTTGGGGTTATGCTCACCAAACGCCCACTTGCCACACCAAATTAGTTTTGTTCGCCAACGTTAGGCAGGTATGTATGTATGTATTGAAAAGTTGACGAAAAATTGGCGAATGGCGCAGTGGGAATTGAACCCACGTCTCTGGATTACCGGTCCAGTGTACTAACCGCTACACCACACGCGCACACCAACTCCTCGTCGTACACAACACTTGGTATGTACATAGGTATGGGTCCATAAAAGTCACTACCGCACTCGCGTTAATTGCTTCGTTGATGCACAGCAAGTGGTCACGGATGGCCTGTTTCTCTTGTTGGGCGCCGCTGCGACCGCGGCGGCCGGCAGTGTCGCCCTGAGCCTCGAGCGAGACCAACTCGAGGGCAGCTACGAGCAGACACTGGTTGCGGTCTCGGTGGTGAGTGGTTCATGGTATACCGTAAATCCCCAATGAACGCACCGCCTCTTACAATGAACGCCCGGGGTAGAGGGTAGGTTGAAAACAATGACCCCCCAAACCAATGAATCACCAGTTTATAAGCCGGTGAAGAAATGAACACCCAGGGCGTTCATTGTGGGAATAACGGTAAGTGAGACACCTTTTTTTTGAAGGTTTGAGACCGAAGTCTCAGGCAAGAGGGGGACCGCATGAGTCCTTGGTTACCTCTGCTTTTTTTCTGATCGTCTCAATGAGAGGTTCGATCAGGGGACACCGTTTTTTTGAGGCGGGGTACGGTCCGGACCGCAGCAATTGTGCGTTAGCCCCCTTGCCCAAGGGGGTTGCTGTTTTTGCAGTCTTGCCACGCTTAGGATTGAACTCCGCACCTTGCGGTTTGGAGCCCAACGCCCTAGCCCAACTGCGCAAACAGCCGCGAACACTTGAAATGGCTTGTTGGGTTGATTACGGTAGTCGAACCCGAGGTGCTTAAGTGCCCCAAAAAGGTGAGGATCTTAACCCACCCCGCAACAACAATGACTCGTATTGCTTGCACAACATAAACGTCTCAATTGCACTATAATTTTAAACTTTGTTGCCACAGATGCAATTTCGGCTTACCTACGCCCGAGTCCTAAAAATTTGTTCTTTTATAATTTCTTTTGCGTTGCACTTTTATATATAATTTCAGTCTAAAAGTTGCAGAGATGGGCAAACGGTGCAGACAAGAATCAGCAAGGTCTCTACAATATATTGTGAATTTGACTTGCGTTTTATGAAAGAAAAAGAAACAAACAAACTGTGTTTCAATGTTTTGAATATGTATGGGATATACCAAGTGGTACTTCTTTCTTGCCTAAGAGGACAAGAGTGGGTTCAACGTTGCCTTCCTGGTGCACTACGGAGTGCAGGGGGGGGGGGGATTTTGAAACATTTACACTAACCATATCCCGTTACCATAATTAATGACTTAAATAGCCCTCCCCGTCTTCATAAAATTCTCGAGTGCTACTCTACACACTCTCACTACATACAGTAAACCCTATCATTAGCCCCCCCCCCTTTAATTAGTTCCTCCTATAAAAATACACCCTCCCAAGACCACTTTGAGTTAATAAGCCCCCCCCCCTATAATTACACACCCTACCAGAGCTAGAACGAAACAATTAGCCCCCCGGGGCTAATTATAGGGTTTATGGTATATACGTACATGATAGGTATACTGTAAACATGGACGCATTTCAGTACGTCTGGTGCAGTCAGCTGACCCTGACCATGTTGTCGTTGCTGTGGGCGCTGAAGACGACCGACGACTGCGTGTCTTCCCTCTACCGGGCCAGTGCCGACGTGCCCAACGACTCGAGCATTGTCCGACTCGTCGACTGCGACAGTTCTTGGATCGATAATTCAGACGACTGTGAGCAGAGCGGCCACGAGAGACAACGACACGTCAATCAGGGCTACAACGACGAACTGTGACGTGGACGACTCAATCGAAATCTTACTGTGTATGTGTATAGTGTGTGGCTCGTTGCTGTTGTGGGGTGTGGATCGAAGGAAATGTATACCTATGCAACAGCCCAACAACTGCGCAAAAATTGTTACAGTAACTTTTCCAATAGCATTCCAGACCAATGTGTTGCTCCGAAAAAGAGGTTGGAACGACACTGTTGCTTTCAGTAGTGGCAGCGTTAAGAGAAACGTTCAACCTAAGGCCTGGCTAGTGATGAAGCAGAAAATTGCCGTTATTGATGTACAATGATGTACAGTTTCGGTTTCAAACTCTAGACTCGAGGTTGAAGTGCAACTCTAAGAAGTACACATCGAGGGATTGAAGGAGTTTTGTTCGCCAACTTCCCTCTCATTTAACGAGTAAAAGCGTCCTAGGTAAGTTACAAGGAGGTACTCGGTTGAATTATCAATGCTTTACACCACCACCTACCACATGTGCAGTGCACGTGTACCCCACAGAAGATCCATCATAAACAGTTTCAAAGAGGAAGGAAAAAAATTGAACAATGTCACTCTCTGCTGCGTTATAAACTGACAATTGAAACATTCAAGCGAAGGGCAAGCGTAATCGAAGGGCAGCCCACGTGTGATTTCCATGTCACGAAAACCTGGGTAGGTCATAAAAACATGTTTCAAAATGCAATATTTCAAGTCAAGTCGACGCATTTAGAATTGATTTAAAATTGATGCACCG
Source organism: Paralinhomoeus sp. GSCO2_6 (assembly GCA_030248085.1). NCBI lineage: Eukaryota > Metazoa > Nematoda > Chromadorea > Monhysterida > Linhomoeidae > Paralinhomoeus > Paralinhomoeus sp. GSCO2_6. The sequence goes on along the minus strand of JASAMY010000861.1, from coordinate 66,212 downwards.
TGATAGGCAGGCCAGAAAAATGGTTTTAATGGACACTGCACAACGCATTAGATTTGGAAGGCCGAAATTCACAACAAAAATGTGCGCACATTACGAAAAATCGGCATTTTTATCCCCAAAACCTGTTCGCCAATTCCAGTTTCTGCATATGCTGAACCACGCTATATGACCATATTTTGACAGAATTCTTTCTCGCTCGAAATGTTCGGGTCGAAATAACAACAACAACAACAACACAATAACCTGGGTAAGTCAGAAAACACTTTTTAAATGCAAGATTTCAAGTCAAGTCCACGCGTTTTAAATTGATCAACGGGGACGAACAGGCCGGCAAAATTGATTTAAATGGACAGCGCACAAAGCAGTAATTAGAAGGGCAAAGTTCCCAACAAAAACGTGCGCACATTTCGAAAAATCGGCATTTTTACCCCTAAAACCTATTGGTCAATTCCAATTTCTCCATACCGTAAATCCTCCAATAGTGCCCCCGGGGCACTATTATTTCAACCTCGCCTTACTCGGGGGCACTATTGTAGGGGAGGGGGCTATTTGGGGGGGGGGGGCTTCTATACTTTCAGCCTAAAAATTTTGAATGGCAATGCTAATTTTGCGGTCAAAACTGCCGATTTTTCAGTGATTTTGATCACTTTTGCCATATGCAATGGTTGATTTACCGTTAATAGTTGCTGAAACGTACTATTATTGGTTAGTAGTAGTGTGTATACACGATATAAATGTACCTACCACTATTTTTTGCCAATAAAAGACACATGGCATAACATACCCCTTACCCCGGGGCCCTATTGGAGGGGGGCTCTATTCTTTCAACCTCGCCGTACCCGGGGGATTTGCAGCGGGGGGCCTTTATTGGTGGATTTACGGTGCGGTTGGCTTTAGCTTGACGTCACTGCATGGATTAAGAAAGGCGTTTTGGAACAGTTTGCGCGGTACTTCCGCTGGGATATGCATACAAAACCATTAGGATGCATACGCCGATCATGCAATGAAAATACCGTAAACCCTATAATTATGCCGTAAATACCGTAAATGCATACCCGTAAACCCTAAAGGGAGGGGGCGCAATTATAGGGGGGGGGGGCTTATTAACTCAAAGTGGTCTTGGGAGGGTGTATTATTATAGGGGGGGCTAATTATAGGGGGGGGGGCCAATTATAGGGTTTACAGTATTAAAGTTTGCAAACTCGTCAAATTGCTCCATCGATAGTTCGGCACGTCATGTTCATGGATCTAAAATTCGGTCACAGACAATCAATTACCAAACTGTAATGTCTTTCTTAATCCATGCAGTGACGTCAAAGTAAACTCAATTGTAGAAAACAATGGAACTTTCCAGAAGAGAAGATATTTGCACCCAGACGGGGCTGGGCGCTGCTGGGGGAAGGTACTCGCGCAATGTTACTTCGTGTGCTGCGCACGCGTCTTAGAACAAATCGCGCTGTTACACCGCTCGTCGTATAGCATTGTAATCGACTCTAGCGAGCGTGCGAGCGCAGCAGCGCGCAAAAAACGACGTGTTGTATAGTGAAACCTAAGTGGAGTATAAAACAGCGTGTAAAATTTTTACAAAGGGAAAACGCGGTTGAAAACGCACTATGGAAGCGGCTCTCAAGAAGTACAACCAACTGAGCACCTTGATGACAGGTTCAGTGATGACAGGTTCAATGGTGACAGGTTCAATCTAGTAGTCTAGATCTAGTACTTTCTGTAGTCAACAAAAAATAAATGAATATAAGTCACATTTCAATCAGTTAAAATGAAGGGTGTACAATGCGTCAACAGTGTGACTTACATAGTTTTCTGCAGGTTTGGGAGTTCAAGTTTTCGCGCCAGGGGAGGATGCCTCCGCCGCATTGGAGGTGATACACGGCGCACCGAAATACAGTTGGATCATTGTCAGGAAGGTGGACGGCAGCGTTTTAACCAGTAACGCGGAAAATGTAGGTTTGTTACTACAACACAGTTGTTAGTGCTAGTTTGAACGACACACACTAAGTGCCGTTCAAATCAATATAACAATTTTGTGTATACACTGTACGTGAACGCATTTTCTCTACATAAACAACCAGAATGTACATGTGCGCTGTATGTACATCCATTCTCGTACTGAAGAGTGCAAACTTTCAAACTTTCTTCGTTTGTTCGTTTTATTTATAATAATTACTTTTTTTAGTTCTCTCTTCCAGAATCCGACCTTCAGTACAGTCGGGTGTTCATCGTTTATGGTAGGCGATATTTAAGTCGTTGTAGTTGTTAGGTATTTTTTTTGCAAGATTTTGAATATTGATTAGACGGCGAGTGGCCCAATATGTCCGAGAAGCATTGGCAGTCGAAATCGCCAGAAGAGCAAGCCGCCATCAGTGAACTGGTCTCAAACGATCATATCAATATCACCGACCTGGATGGCCAGGAATTTGAAATACCAGCACCCAGAGAGAGTGATGGGGCTGTCTAAAGCGATGATTCTCAAAAACAACGACAAACTGCACTAAACATGAGATGCCTTACAGGAAAGAGCCACTGTGCAGTGTGCACACAGTCTACTACACCACTCCACACCAGTACATCCGCACCAGTGCACTTTTGTGTAGGTAGAATGCATACTGTATGCATACACTCTCTCACAACGCTTTTTGGGGTAGTAGGTAGTCAGGTCCGTACTGGAGGATTTGAGGATTTACGGTAAGTGCCCTGCACTCTACACTTTTTATTTGCGCATCACTTTGCCTTCATGCTCGGCCGGAACGGGAAGACGCCTTCACTTTGCCCCCAGATTTCCGGCCTCTTCCATCAGCCTTCTTGACGCGCGCTGTCCATTTAGTGCGGATGGACCAGGGAAGGGGGTGTCACTCGCATTGTTGTTCCCGTTGCGCCCATGCATGTGCCATATGCCTTCCATGCCAGCAGTCTATCCCTCACCCCCTGCATCTCTACACGTACGCGCGTACACGCGCACTGACAGACAGACGAGCACAGAATCGACCAACACGATGCGTTCCTGGATTGTGACATCTCTAAGCGGTTCTCAGGTTTTGGGCGCAACGCACACACACGCGTCCATGTAGGCAAAACAAACACGGCTTCCATCAAACATTCATGCGCGTATCTACTCATCCAAACAAGTGCAATCACCAAGTGCTTCCCCCCCCCTTTCCATCCATCCACCCTCCCGTTCGAAAAGCCAATATCATCGGCCTTTCGCCTATAGAGCTGTAGGTATTGGTTGTCACGCGCGTTTCATCTGTCGCCTTCCGTCCTTTGGCTTGGTGGCTGGCCGCCTAGTGGCGGTGGTAGGTGGGATATAGGTGGAGGGGGGGGGGGAGGGGGTATCGACCCGACGACGCCGTGCCGTGAGCCAGCTTTGTTATAGGCGGCCCACTGGAAGCGGCCTGGAAGCCGGACCGCGTCAAGCCCTGACCCCCGGTCTCGACGTCAGTTTGGCCCGTCCGGTGGCGCGCCGGCGGCTGCAACTGGTGGCGGTAAAAGAATCGATTCGCCAAAGCCGGGGCAAATTGGGCTGCTCGGCCGCCGCCCCTACGCCCCCTGGTGCAGCCAAGAAACGGCCCACATCATAATAGACCATTGTCTGGCTTTGAACAGCCAACTAGCACCAGCCGAGCGTCCCCTTCAAGCGCTCATGAGCCAGTTAGACGGCGGCCGGACTTGAAGGGACCCTGGGAAGAAGAAAGCATATATAGTTGGAGAGAGGAGCTCCCCGCCTCGCCCAGAGTGTCTGTGGGACAAAGGACCATTGAGAAGAACGACAATCTCTAGTGAAAAGGGGCGAAACTCTCTCCACGCAGTAATGTCGAAGTCTCCACGCTCCAAGTCGAAAGAGGAGCACGGGGCGGAGAAGAACGGCCTCGTCTTTCCCGACGACATGCCTGACGAGCTGCGCACCGTCAACACGGAGATCAACGACATGAGCCAGCAGGCAAGTGCTTTTCCGCCATTTTCTTTTACTGTGTACCTGTATGTTGTTGTTGGATTTGGGGCGACGCTAGGAGGCCGTCAATGGCCCATGTAGCCTACCCATCTCCATGACGCCTTCCCGTCTACAGCCGTATAATTAGCGGAAGACTTTCGGAAGAACGCCATCTGTAATCTAGGGCAGCGATGGCACGAGAAAATCCATGAAAAGGGAAGTCCTCGATCTAGTGGCGCCATCAAGAATCGAACCCAGGACCTTGGGCGCAAGAGGCCGGTTTTTTGCCACTAGGCCATGCCGCTGCCCGTGTACCTGTACAGTATGTTGTTGTTGTTGTTGTTGTTGTTGTTGTTGTTGTTGTTGTTGTTGTTGTTTTTGTTGGATAATAAGGGGCAACGCTGTATGAGCCCGTCAATGGCCCGTATAGCATAACCCTTCTCCATGACGCCTTCACGTCTAGAGCCGCATGATTAGCCACAGACATTCGGAAGAACGCCATCAGTAATCTAGGGCAGCGACAGCGGGAATTACTCGATCTAGTGGATCCACCAAGAATCGAACCAAAGACCGTGCGCGCTAAAGGCCGATTTTCTACCACTATAGGTCATGTGCCCCCCTGTACCTGTATGTACAGTGTATGTATGTAGCTATATGTTCAGTACACGTACAAGTTGCTCATGCGCAGTAAAGACAGTGCTGACGGTAGTACTCGAAGCAAAGAGTAAGAAAGAAGTATACAAACAAGCTTGCATATTGCTTGCATGAGAAACTACAGTAAACGCGCATTCACATTTACACAACCAATAAATCGAGTGAAACATACGGTACTTAAATCATGACAACTTGAAGCAGCAAACTGTAACTCACGGCGAGCCTTGTGAAATCCGGAACAAACATCGTAAACATCGAACGTACCACAAAAATGCTTCACCGATACCATATTTCAACATGTGAACGATGAGTGGTTAGTGGCAAAACGGAGAAGTGGATAGTGATATTGATTTCATTCTAACAATCTTTATGCCTAAACTTACCTACCTATGCGAATTCAACGCTCTGAAACAGGGAGCAACCACTCATTTGTTCTTCAAATAGCGGAGCATTCATAGCATTCAAATAGCACAGCATTGTTTTTAGTCTCTGGAAAGCACGCGGCGAATGATGGAGCTCTGCGAAAACGTAAGACGATTTTGCCTATTTTTTTAATTTGCTTCTGGCTAATTCCTTACTGCCAAAAGTTCAACAATGCCCATTGGATGCGTTTCATTTATTCATTTTTTTAATGTTCTTCGCCCACTATTTTTATTACTATTATTTTAAAATATATCTTATTCGCGCAGCGAGATGAGCGGTTCAGAGCAAAGAAGCGGGCATCAAAACGCTCGTCATGCTCGACGACCAAGGAGGTATTGTTTGTCAGCTCTTTGTTTTGATAAAACTCACCCACAAAATTCTAGAAAATTCTTGATTTTTTTTGTTGCTGTGCCTGTGCCACTTACTATCCCATTTAAAAAAAGTGTGCTCATTTATTTTGCCTAGGCTTGGAAAGCAGACATACGCGCCAATACATGCACCGAACATTTACAAAAATTGCCTTTTAGACGATGGGTGGGGGAGGGAGGGTTGTAGGTAATTATAGGTGGAGGAGGCTAAATACCCCTCCCCCTACATGGGGGTGGGGAAGGGGGGGGCTAGTTGTTTCATTCGGGCGGTACGAATGGGTCAATGATTGGGAATGGCTAATACATAAAGCCAAAATTCGTCCATGGAGAAGGTTAGTTGTAAGGGGGGGGGGTTATAAGTTTATGATACAGTCACGCACTACGCACGCACACGCTCTCTCTCACGCACGCACACGCACACGCACACGCTCTCTGCTCTCTCTGTGCCATATACATACTGCGGGGTGGGGGGAGGCACTGTAACGCATTCCAAGATGTCACGCGGAACGCAGTGACAGACACACGGACTTCAGAGCAGCTGGAGAGGGCCGAGCAGAACCTGGACACGATCAACGCGGACATGCGAGAGGCGGAGGAGCACCTCAAGGGCATGGAGAAGTGCTGCGGCCTCTGCACGCTGCCCTGCTTCAAGTGCGCGGCCTACCTATTCACCTGGGAACCTACCCGTATATACAGCACCGACCCACCCCACCACCCTTTCCTCACACTACCAAGGGCCGTAGAGAACATCAGGCAGGCATTCAAGAATATTCCGCCGGTTGCTCAATGTGAGATACCTATCTATAGGATCAGTGACATGAATTTAAAAAAAAATCGGAAACGCCTCAGTGCACCCCTGATTGTATACTCATGTAATATTGCCTCTCTCCAATAGCGGGCTCTCTCCAATCACGTCCACATGTTAGGAGAGGTTGCATTTTTATGCCACTGGAGCACTCTTGGAAGATTTTACGGAACTGATCATTGCTTGCAGGCAGGACAACTTCGAGAAAAACCCAGAGTACGCGGCGACGTGGAAGGCGGACGAGGGCGGGGTGATCAGCGATCAGCCGCGAATCACCGTCAGTGACGGCGCAGCGGCCGGCCCCGTCGGTGGGTACATCACCAGGTGACTTGCTTGTTATCATGGTGCGCTCTCTTCTAGCTAGTAGAGGTGTAACTTAGACACAGTTCTAAGCTTACCTACCCTATAACTATTCAAGTCGCAGCTAATTCGAAAGTGACACGAATTGATAAAGCTTCAAATGTTTCAACTTACGTGTAATGATTTTACGACTTTCTTCCCCAATGATCTTCTCGTCTTTTGTGTTATTCCAACTGTTTGCTTATTAGCCGCTCTTACGTTGCATGGTGATAAAACGACAGTTCTACCCGAAACGATTGAATTTTAGAAAAGATTTAATATGCCTAAAAGATTCGATAGACTGCTCTGCCGCTAAAGGGAAAAATTCTACCAACGAAAAATCGAGTCCTGACTAACTACCGTAAATCCTCCAATAGAAGCCCCCCTCCAATAGTGCCTCCCCCTCCAATAGTGCCCCCGGGTATGGCAAGGTTGAAATAATAGAGCCCCCCCTCCAATAGTGCCCCCGGGGGTAAGGGGCATGTTGTGACATGTGCCTTTTATGGGCAAAAATATAGTGGTAGGTACATTTACATCGTGTACATACACACTACTGCTAACCAATAATAGTACGTTTCAGCAACTATTAACGGTAAATTAACCATTAAATGTGGCAAAAGTGATCAGAATCACCGAAAAATCGGCAACTTTGACAGCGAAACTAGCATTTCCATTCAAAATTTTTAGGTTGAAATAATAGAAGCCCCCCCTCCAATAGTGCCCCCCTCTCCAATAGTGCCCCCGGATAAGGAGAGGTTGAAAAAATAGTGCCCCGGGGGCACTATTGGAGGATTTACGGTAACCCACGCAAAACGCACTTACAAAAGTTGTTTCTCCACATGGTAATTCTCCACAATTGCGATTCACTGATGTCTTGTGCTGCATCGTAGCGGCGGTTCAGCATCACGTCGGACGCGCGCGAGGAGGAGATGGACGAGAACATGCAGCAGGTGGCGACGATGGTGGGCAACCTGCGGAACATGGCCATCGACATGGGCACCGAGGTCGCCAACCAGAACCGACTACTCGAGCGCATCACCATCAAGGTACAGGCGTGCGTGCGTGCGTGCGTGCGTGCGTGCGTGCGTGCGTGCGTGCGTGCGTGCGTGCGTGCGTGCGTGCGTGCGTGCGTGCGCGCCAGGCGTGCGTGCCAGCGTGCGTGCGTGCGTGCGTGCGTGCCTGCGTGCGTGCCAGGCGTGCGTGCGTGCGTGCGTGCGTGCGTGCGTGCGTGCGTGCGTGCGTGCGTGCGTGCGTGCGTGCGTGCACCAAATTCTAGCCCAAATCAACGTTCCAGACGCAGTCAGACGAGAACCGCGTCAAACAGGCGACAACGCGCACCAACAACATCATCAACAAGGTGTAACGATTCTCGTTTGGTCTCCCGCAATTGCACGTTCAACTGCGCAGCGCGCTCATTGACCGCGTTGAACACTCCCTTGGGTACTGTGCAGCACCTTGCAGAGTAGTGCGTACCTACAGTGATAGCATCCGTTGCATAGACACCCACCCACAACCGCACCGGCACCCCTGGGCAATACCGTCCCATATTCCGTCCGTCCGACGTGGTGCGTTGTGACGCTGTCCGCTGAGCCGCGCTGTTTGTTTTGAACTGTGTAAACGATACATGCGCTATCGCAACAGAAACAGTACGGTACAGAGAGCTATAGAGACTCGTCTCTCATGTCCAGGTGACCAGTTGCCATGCTCCCCTTGGCGGACACTAACAAAGCAGGTCGACGAGTAAAAGTCGGTCTTCACCATGTTCTCTGGCTCGTGTCCTTTCAGTCCGGAAGCGCTGCATTGACGCGCACGCGCCAAGCACAGATGGTACACTACAGTAGGTAATTTACATGCGATGATTCGACAGCAGATACCGCGCGTTTCGAAAACCTTAGCTTGGTGGAGCCAGACAACTTCAAGTTAAAGTTACTGTAACTTCACTTGTACATAACTTGTTTTCGAAATCGACGGTCTAGTCAATTTAAGCAACTGAACTTGTCTAACCTGTCTCAAAATTGAAAAATAACTTGACTGGAAATTAGCTTAACCCATAACTTGATTAACTTTTCAACAAGTTTCCAAGTGCGTAGTGTGCTGCATTGAGCTGAGCTTCGACTGTAAAGTATCGACTGAGATCCAAATTTAAGCAATTCATAAAACATTCCTCGAGGATTTTGCGCTTTCCTTTAGTAAGCAAGTGCCTAACTGTGCTTATAGCCGGTATTGCTGTTACAACAGTGCTCCCAAGCGCGCGTCACACTCCGAATTCCAAACTTGACATATCAATGACCGATCTCTCGCGACGTTTTTAATCAAGTACTCTGGTATTAATTCGCAGCGTACAGCACTGTCTATCGGGCTTTCGCGAAACTCAGCAGCTGTGCATTGAATCGATTGAGAGAAATTATTGTGTAATTTTGCGAATTAAAGAAAATGTACTGCAGACAACGGCCGTGGCCTTAGTTAGCGTACCGTACCGTCTAGTGTACCGTAATTTCTCCAATAGTAGCCCGGGGTCACTGTGGGTTCAACGCTTCGCTGCCCAGGCTGCATTGGGACTTGGGTGGGGCGGGCAATTGGACGTTCAGACCGAGCGTCCAGGCCACCTCAACGCGTTCTGAGCCATCTCAGAACACTGGACTGCTCCAGTCGATCGCAAAGAAGCGATCACAAAGAAGTAGATGTATTGATTGATGTGGGCTAGCGGTGTGTGGCTGGGTGTCGTCAGTCCGTCTTTCCTTTAGCGCCTGTCAAGCGATTAATTCAGCAGCCCCCTCCGCAGCTGTGGCAGCACAGCGTTTGCAACGCAGCGTACCTATCTCCTTGGACATTGCAGCCAATGCGTGTTGCAAAATATACTACGGTGTGAACGACAGAAAGGTCCAGCAATGGTCAAGCCAGAAGCTGCAACGCTGGCGCTGCTGACCCTACTGTCCCTGGCGCCAGTCGGAGAAGTGATGGCTCTTTTCTCTGCTTACCGTAATACTTTCTATTCAAAATATTCGTTGCACCATGACAGTTGTGTTTCTCTCCCTACCGGTAAGAACAAGCCACACATTACGATAATCCCCTCCCCCGATTCCCATGTCCGAGGTTTCGAACACAAGGATATGTAGAGTACAAGCTTGCAGTCAGTCTTCTGCACCGGTGCGCAAGAGCTGGCAGAGCGAATCCTTAGCAGTTCCAAGATCGTGCTCAAGAAAGAGCCCTTCGCCGTGGTCGAGAGGGCGAGACAGTGGGGGGAGTTGCGTCGCTGCAGCGCAGTACGACTCCTGAGGGAGCTGGACGAGGCGGGACGGTGGAGGCTGATTCTCGGCCAACCCGCCTTCACGGTGCGAACGGTGGCACGATTGCAGAGCTTCGGCGGCTGACAGACGATGTTCGCCCCCTCAGGTGTTGTGGTCGTTGGATTAGGCGCTACGCTGGGGGACCGACCGTCAATTGTCCATATAGGTACATGTATATACCTACATAGCGTTGGCGCTGGATTACTGACCGCGAGGTCGAGATTCCTTGCTGGGCAAAACCACGGCAACCCCCTTGGGCAAGGGGTTTAAACCACAGCTCCGGCCGGTTTCTGGCTGTGCCCGTGGCTTCGACCAAAAATCAGTGCCAGGTGGGGGCCCACCTTGCCGCCCACTGTTATGTATACGGCGCCGCCCTGTGATCTTGTGATCCAGTTCACTTCACGGCCATTGTGCTGTGTCGGTGGTTGTCGTCAAAATCAAGTTTTGAAAAAAAGCATAGATAACCATCTCCTTGGCGCCTTGCCGTCTAGAGCCGCATAATGGAAGACACTTAGAAGAATGTCTGTTGGGCAGCGACAGCACGAGAAAATACGTGGACAGGGAAAGAGTCGTCTTTAGTGGATCCATCAAGAATCGAAACCAGAACCGTGCGTGCAAGAGACCGATTCTCTACCACTGCGCCATACGCTGCCTCCGACCACGTCAGGTGGTTAGGCTACACGACGAGCTGGGATTCCTGTCCCGCCGAGACCTCGCAAACTACCATGTGGACGAATTCAACCAGTTCTGCTATGAACTAGGAGGTGACTCGACAAAGCGTTCCGGAGACAACTTGTGCACGCTTCCCCGCGTCGCTGATAACTCGGTACGCTAACTCTGCATTGTATGTACGTGTACATCTACCTATGTACATTGTACATGTATATACAGGGCTTTGTTATATGTTTAAAATTTTGTCGGTGAATAACTTGAGCTTTGATCGGTCTTTTGGGGTGAAATTGTAAGTAATACAAAACAAGATTTCTGTAAAATCCACTAACATAAGCGATACTGGATGGTGCAGGTTCATGATCCATGCAGGTGCGTACAATCGAAAAGCATACAGTACGATAATTTTGTTCAGGTGGGTTGAAGGCGATGACGTGAGTAGTAATCGCACTAAGTTTGGTCAACAGGGAACGCTCGCAATGGGCGCAATTGGGTTTTCACCAAAATTTTGTCAAAGACGTCCTCCTATTGAAAGTGGCATAACTGTAGCTTGCATGAATGGATTTTACTGAAATCTTAGGACCCCAAATGTCAAAGCAGTGATTAGGTCCTCTCAAAATTTCAGCCCAAAAGACCTCTCACAGCTCAAGTTATTCGCCGACAAAATTGGGACATATAAAAGAAGCTGTGTGGCATACAACAAGATTATCGCTAGTGGAGCAGGGGTCTTTAGACGAACAGCTGCGAGGGCGCCGTCTCTGCCGAGGCGTCGGCGCTGGCCGCGAGACGGCTCCACTCCCGCGACCTGTACTTTTACCACCAAGACGACGTCATAAAGGCATGTAATGACACGAACCGTGCCACACATGCAGCCATGCTTAACGTGAAACTTCCAGTAGGACCCCCCCCCCCCCCGGGCACACATGGAAAGGTTGAACATTCGTGTATTGTAGTCCCTCTCCAATAGTGTCCCCAGCTGTAGGAGGTACCGTAAACCCTATATTTGGCTTAGCCGTCCTATAATTATACCCCCCCCCATAATTATATGCACCCTCCCAAGACCACTTTCAGTTTATAACCCCCCCCCCATCATTACTCCCCCTCCCTGAATGGACCATCGTTTGAAAGGTAAATGTTCCATGTACAGGGTGGCCAAGCCTCGGCTTACGGTCTTTGATTGAGAATATCTCAGACACGGATGCACCAATTCTGCTGAAATTTTGAACACTTTTAGTAGACACATGAGCTTAGATTTCCTCCAAGTTTGGGCCAAATCCAGTAACGGATCCAGTTTCTTCAAAGCGTTTTACGGTCGCCAAGACAGTTTGCCTTGATGGCGGATTGGTTGTTGGGAACTCAGCTTTGAATCGACGAATAACTTCGGTTTGATTGTCCGTTTTGTAAAACTCTTTTACAAGAAAAACTCGCTGTTCCACAGAAAATCTCCGCCACGACATTTCAAAAACAAAAACAATTCTTTTTGCTTCAAATCACACCTACAGTATCTTCTAAATCACGCATTAAACAATGTTATAATTGTCAAACATGCAACTTTAAATAAACATATTCGATTTGGCCCAAACTTGGAGGAAATCTAAGCTCATGTGTCTACTAAAAGTGTTCAAAATTTCAGCAGAATTGGTGCATCCGTGTCTGAGATATTCTCAATCAAAAACCGTAAGCCGAGGCTTGGCCACCCTGTATATAGGTGTATGCATGGTCGCGTATGCGTATGTATGTACATGTATGCGCGTGTAAGGCTGTGTGAGAGGGTGTTAGAGTGTATCAACGAGTGTGCGTAGCGTCCGTTTTCATTAAAATTCGTCTCCGCGCGCCTTTGCACCAACAAAGCTCCCCCACACATGGATCCTTCCAGTTTATAAGCCCTCTCTGTAATTAGCTCCCCCCCTATAATTATGAATACGCCCTCAACCGGCTTGAACGAAACAATCAGCCCCTGGGGGCTGATTATAGCGTTTAGGGTAAGTTATAGTGGGGCTTGACGAAGCCCCCCGGGAAGAGGCTAATTGTGACGGACAAATTATACCGACTACGGTATGTTTCTTCTGGACACGTGTAGGTGTTGGACTGGCTCGCCTCCAAGAACCGAAGCGCGCAGGTGCCCGCGAACTGCTTCGGACTATCCATGCTGCGAGTTTTGGACCAGCTCTCAGAGCTCTACACACGCAACGGCTGGCTGGTGAAATCGAGTCCGAGACACTCAAGCCCGGTCGCCACTTACCCCAGCGTTGTCGTGCTCGACGACTATCAGTTTGGACTACGGTTTGGGGAAGTCACCGCATTCTGGATGGAGAGGCAGGCCTGCGCAGTGTCGGGAGGCACCAGCGAAGGGAACATGTGCAACTTCCCCAAAGAAGACAATTAATTGCACAGGCACCTATAGGATTGAACATTTGCACGGTTTGTCGTGGGGGAGTGACATGTACGCGGGCTTGTTGTCTTGTTACTCTCGGTTTTGGATTGGAACATGTCATACTTTGTTTGAATATACCGGTACATGTAAGTACATATGGCAGCAACTCCCATCAGCCTTTCCCTCCTTTCCTTTCTGTAACACTCTCGCCTCTCCTGCGGGAGGGGCCCCATGCACTAGCTCTACTGTTGTCCTGACATGTATACGCACATGAACTGGCGGATCCAGAAAAAAAATTCGAAAGGGGGGGAGGGATTTTGCAGAAGGGAGGAGGACCCTGTTGAACTTTTTGGATGTTGGGCCATTTTGGCAGTGGCTTGGGCACCTAATCCGTCCATTTTTGACGATTAACGAATATAAACGCGGGCGAAAATTTTGCCTTTTTTGACCACTAGAAGCAGTTTTTGCTGAAAACTAGGCGTCTTCAGGGGCGATTCGTCCTTGTAGCCCTCTGCGCAGACGCACGTGTAGCCCAACTTATGGAGAGGGGCCACGATGCAGCTGGCGTGAACAGCGCACTCGTGGACTCCTCTGTCGCAGGGATCTGATAATCGTGCTGTGTGTGCGTGTTTGCGTGCGTGCGTGCGTGCGTGCGTGCGTGCGTGCGTGCGTGCGTGCGTGCGTGCGTGCGTGCGTGCGTGCGTGCGTGCGTGCGTGATTACAGTGTGCATGTGCCATTAAGAAAAGGGAATACCGTAATATGCGCACCACATCTATAAATTCTGAGGTTGAAACAGCAGAATCCCATCGAATAGTGTCCTGGGTAAACAGGGATTGGAGGTACAGTAGGACCCTAGGGCACTATTTATGTACTATTTGAAAATTTACGGTACGTCCAGTGCCCGTGGTTCCATACCTTCTTTCAGACGCATGGGATACCGGCAGTCAGTGCCAGGGTCCTTCGGGTTCATGTCAACAGTGCCATAGTGGCAGCGGCACATGTAGCTCAGCTCCAGATCGGCCTTCGTCAGCTTCTCATCATGATTGGTGTCGTTCCTATCAGCTGGCACGGGGTGCAGAGTGAGACAGTCGGCCAAGCCGCTGCAGTTGTTCCAACTGGGCTGCTCGCAGGGCGACTGCATTGCGGAGGCTGCAAGCGAACAAATGCGAGTGCGGAAAACCCTACAATTTTCCATCCACCAACCCCAACCACTTTGTAAGTTGCCCCACTCACAAATAGCACACATCACATGGGGGTTTTGGCAGATTACCACACGGCGATTTCCACTTTCCCCTACCTCAACCTACCGTATTTCTAAGCAAGCCAGCGTGTACAGTACACCCATTGAGGTACAGTACAAAACAGCCTAGCTAAGCCATTCCAGCCGTTTTTGCCACTTTGTTACCATTTTTGGACAATTTGCCAATGCTTCCTTTATCAATTAAAAAATCCCGTCTGTCGCTTACTCTCGACGCAGAGCAGTCCCGAGCGACGACGCGCGTCCGGCTGGTGTTGCACGAGCTGCCTTGTCGCGTCGACAAAGCCCTTGCTGCATTCGCATCGGTAGCCTCCGTAACGCGGTGTGCAGCTGGCGTTGGGGTGGCAGTCGTGACGCCCCAACGCGCAACCGTCCTCCGATTCGGCAACTGGAAAATGTACAGACCGCCTCCGACTGAATCTGCGTCGGATACGTATACCCTCACCATGGCAAGAGGTACGTTTTCTCAATTAAAAACTTCAAAATTAAGCTTATTTTAATCCTTCTTCATGAGAAACAAATTCCCAATACAACACCAGGGTGATAGGCACTGGCGGATCCAGGACTTTCTGACAGGAGGGGGCTTGAAACAAGCAGTTGCGCTTCAAGCCAAAATTGTTTAATTTCTGCGGTGTTAATGACAAAGTTTGTGCCTTTTTGGCGCCGCAGGCGAAAATTTTCAATATTAACTGCTGCGCCGTCCCCAAATTTCAAGAAATTTTGTATATTAATCGTCGTCCAAAAGCATGCGCCTCAGGCAAAAAATTTGGATTTTCAATGTTCTTCTGGTCATTTTTCATTCAAAATTGGGCGAACCTGTCTGATTCTGTCAGCTTGCATCCCGTACGCCCCATACGTGTCTTGGACACAGAAGACCCTCCATAAATGGCCTACTTTGGATGCCCGCCTGCCATAAAAGATGGGTGCTTAGTCCAAACACAGGCGTCCACTCCTAGCCTACAGCGCCGCAGGCAAAACTTTTGCACTTATGGATGCGTTATTCTAAAGAAAACGCTTTCAAATTATAGTCTGTTCAAAAATAAATGGCACTGGCTGTTTTTTGGCGATTTTATGTTATGCAGCGAAAATTTGTTAAGAATATGATACCTCAGTGGCTAGAGGAGCCGGAGTGGCGTACTGGCGATGTGAAAAATCTTAATTCGAAAAACATGCATCCCACAACTTAAGACAACACCAAAATTTCGACTTTTTATCCAGTGGACGGATTTTTTTGAAAATTGCAGCGTTGGTAGTCCCATGTAGGCTCATCTCAATCACCAAAAATTGACTCGATCGGATCACGCGTCGTCGAGATATAAGCGCTGGAATAAGGCACCGAAATTTCGATTTCCATTGTAACGCCCAAAAACAGCGAAAATATGTCACAAACGGTTTACATATTTGTGGTAGAGGAAAATGTTAAACAAGTGGGATGTAGCGCTACGTAAGGGCTTTCCAACCATATTAAAACTTTTCGATTTATGCAAGCGGTGAAGGTATTATGGTGCGTTTTACAGCATCGCGTTGATGAATCAGTGTAACCACCATTATTCATGTGTTGTTTGGAGTTGTCAAGAAATCGAGAAATATGTGCACCAACACAGTATGACATGCTAAAAGCGCAGCCTAACTGATGCACGCATGCTGCAGCAACAGGTGCTCAAAGTTGCTGGGATTTTGATCCAAATTTGGTGACTCACATACCAATGTTCGTGTGTCAGTTTTTCAAGCTGTGGCAGTCACACCAAAATAAAACTTGGCCACTCCATTGGGCTGTTTGTCGGCTCTCCTCATGTCAAAAATTTTGATCCAACTCCAAACAACACCCGAATAACGGCGGTTACACTGATTTATCGGCACGACGTTGTAAAACGCACCGTAATGCATCCACCGCTTGCATAAATGGAAAAGTTTTAATATGGTTGGAAAGCCCTTATGTAGCGCTACATCTCACCTGTTTAACATTTTCCTCTCTGACAAAGATTTAAACCCTTTGTGACATATTTTCGCTGTTTTGGGGGCACTACAATGAAAATCGAAATTTTGATGCCTTCTTCTAGCGCTTATATCTCGACGATGCGTGATCCGATCGAGTCGATTTTTGGCGATTGAGATGAGCCTACATTCGGCTACCAACGCTGCACTTTTCAAGAAGATCCGTCCACTGGACAAGAAGTCAATATTTTGGTATCGTCTCAAGTTGTGGGATGCATGTTTTTCGATTTAAGATTTTTCACATCCCCAGTACGCCACTCCGGCTTCTCTAGACACTGATGTATCATATTCTTAACAAATTTTCGCTGCATAATATAAAATCGCCAAAAAACAGCCAGTGCCATTTATTTTTGAGCAGACTATAGTTCGATTCGCCTTCTGCCCCCCTGCGCCTGCCCCCCTTTCCCCCCTTTGCCGACAACGACAGGTGGGGCATGCCCCCCTGCCCCCGGCATTGGATCCGCTAGTGGTGATAGGTATAATCAGGCACTGTTCCGATTATAGCCCCCCCCCTGCTTAAAAATTATGTTTGTGTGTTTTACGATAAAACGCGCTAGCTAAAAAAAAATTGAAATTGCAGTACTATGACTTTTGCGCATGCGTGATTGACATTTTAATCCTCTACTAGAAACCGTAAAAGGGGTGCAAAAAAGAACTTACTGCGAACACATTTTCTGCCTGGGAGAGCGGGAATGGGAGAGTGGTCGTCATAGTTCGGCCTGCACTGGCAAATGTAGCCGGCGTACGTGTCGAGACACAGAGCGTAGGGGTCGCAGTCGTTGAGCGTTGGGTCCAAGCATTCGTTGATTACTTAAGGGATTGTTGTGCGTGCGTGCGTGCGTGCGTGCGTGCGTGCGTGCGAGCGTGCGTGCGTTCGTGCGTGCGTGCGTGCGTGCGTGTGTGCGGGCGTGCGTTCGTGCGTGCGTGCGTGCGTGCGTGCGTGCGTGCGTGCGTGCGTACGTGCGTGCGTGCCTGGGTGCGTGCGCGTGCGTGCGTGCGTGCGTGCGTGCGTGCGTGCGCGTGCGTGCGTGCGTGCGTGCGTGCGTGCGTGCGTGCGTGCGTGTGTGCGTGCGTGCGTGCGTGCGCGTACGTGCGTGCGTGCGTGCGTGCGTGCGTGCGTGCGTGCGTGCGTGCGTGCGTGCGTGCGTGCGTGCGTGCGTGCGTGCGTGCGTGCGTGCGTGCGTGCGTGCGTGCGTGCGCGCGTGCGTGCGTGCGTGACAGTTCACCCACGCTCTTTGCAGACGCGTCCAGTTAAGCCCAACTTTGAGGGGGTGACATCGGCGTATCCAGGAGGACAGCTGCAGACGAATTGATCTCTCCCTGTCGGCGTACAGACGGCGTTGACGTCGCAGTCGTTGAGGCTGGGAAGGGCGCACGGGGTCGCCGGACGGCAGACGCGGCCCGCTTTGCCAGGAGGCGACTCGTCCGTGAATCCATCTCTGAGGCATTCTCCCAGTGACAATGCTGGCTATCGGTAGAATACACTGTACGTGTTGGCATGTACAAATGACCTAAATGATTCCTGAAATGGATTGGAACGTTTGAATGTCGCAGTGAAACCGTCAACAGGTGTAGTATCTGTGGCTGTACCATTGCCACGTTCGACCTCACAATTTCATCGTTCCACGAATATTCAACGATTGCGCTATAGCTACATATATACATAGGTATCTATAAATTAGGCATATTTTCACCAGTTTCTGTTGTTCTACAACGTCCAGATTCGGCATCTACATTACATGGGTACGTATGTTTTATATTGCATTTTGTTTATACAGGTACTCACAGGCACTTGCAGACAAAAGGCTCTGGACCGAGGGTGTCTTGGCAGATGGCGTGGACAGAACAGTCATCACGATTCGTTGGACACACGAGGTCCGCATCTGCAGACAGCAACTTCTGCCTACCGTAATCCTCCAATGGAGCCACCCTCCAATAGTCCCCCCCTTCAATAGAGACCCGGGCAAGCAATGTTGAAAGTATAGTACACGCTTTCAATAGCGCCCCCAGGGGTAAAGGGAGTGTGTGTATACACTGTATAGTGCCCATGGGGCACTATTGGAGGATTTATGGTATGCTTTCGAGGCCAATTGGGCGCAATTTAAAAGACATCTGGCATCTGATACTTAAAAAAATGTCGTTCCTGCTGGACAGATTTCCAAACCATAAAAATAGGTAGCGAAAACACACCGGAAATATTTGCAAAGATAAACGGCAAACAGTACTCGCCCGCTACATTGAAAATGCATTGCAGTCCCTATCCTATTGTACTTTTCGATTGCATTTATCTGATTGTTGTTGCAAGACACACATTTAAATTAAATCGAGATGTTTGAGTGGCTTTTTGTAGCAATCAATATTAGGAAACAAATTATATTTGATGTTTTTTTCATTTTTATTTTGTAACAGACTATTTTGATAACAAATTAATTCCATGTTTTTTTCTTTTGCTTTAGCAATTGTATGAGCTCCTTGACGAGTGGAGTTTCAAAGTACGTACAAATGATCGTGTATCCAGGTGTACAGTATGTATGTATGCATGTATGTCAGTATGTAAGCGGTGTGCACTGTTCGGTAGGATCCCTCACCAGGCTTGCACCGCCGGCCTGGTGTGAAGCCGACATCGGTGAAGCCGAATCGACACTGACAGATAAATTTGTCGTTGCCGACGCGGAGACACGTCGAGACTTCGGTCGGACAGTCATTTGTGAGGCTGCTTGCGCAGGGGTTCTCTGAATGCACTCCAGCCATTCAAATGGAACGCGTCACGAGGCGCTGTGGCGCACACGCACACACCAATGTTGCGCGCGTGTACACGCAGTACCACACCACAACTCCAATTCCAGGGCTTTATTATGGGATGTGTGGGGCACTAAAAGAGAGTCAATGACAAATGCAAACCAGGTGGGATGCAAATGCCGCGTCCACCATCGTCGTCGGTCTTTGTCGTCGTGAATCCCGGTGGGCACTCGCAAACGTAACGTTCGGCGTTGTCGACCACGCCTCGGCACACCTCCGTTTGGCCGCACAGGTTGGCGCCAGTCTCACAAGGGTTGAGGTCGTCTGTACAAAGAGAAAAATGCTGCCCAGGGTATCTACCCTTACAGGGAAGGGGGGATGTAAGGTGGGTTCTAGCCGGACTCCTTGGCGGGGTGTGGGGGGGGGGGGAGAGGGATGGACGCAAGATCAAAAGTGGTCCAGTCAAGAAAGATTACTGCACCGAAAACACTTTTAAAATTTTATTGAACGAACAATGTACAGTGAGGGAGGTCCGAACATCGAAGTAACATTTAGTATGTATATATATGCACATATATTCCGAATTAAAAACATTTATGTGCAGATAACAACGCGTTGGGCAACGACATTAACATACAAGGTGACTGCACCGACACCTGTAGCGTCCACTTCACGAGTTGCGCTTGACAGCGAGCATGCACACGTCGCCACCACGACAAGCGCTAAATTCATACTTCCTGCGTTGCGGTAAACAGCGGACGTTGGATGCTCGAAATAAAATGGTGTGGGAAGGGAATGAAGTGCGTTTTAAAGTGCAGTGCGTCGAGTTGCTGCGTGAATCAACGACCAGACATGAGAGATGCTATCGGTTTTTCGGTGTTGTCCAGGGGGCGACAAGCGCAAATTGCGAAATCCTCGCAGGTACACATTTGGTACTACAACAGCGCCTAGACTTTTAGATTTATCTGTTGCACACTAGCATGGCTAGGTGACATCAGTTTACGCGTCAACACGAGTCAGTGGCAACTGACCTGATTTCTGAAGCTTACTGCAGTGACTGCAACTCCAGTAGACTAGGGTATTGTATGTACACACACACAGACACACACAGACACACACAGACACACACAGACACACACAGACACACACAGATACAGACACACACACACACACACACACACACACACACACACACACACACACACACACACACACACACACACACACACACACACACACACACACAGACACACACAGACACACACAGACACACACAGACACACACAGACACACACACACACACACACACACACACACACACACACACACACACACACACACACACACACACACACACACACACACACACACACACACCTACATACATATACACATACACACACACATACACCACAGCTAGCCATCCGGGCCATAGCCAGTTCAGCCACACTGTGGCGACTTCCCCATCGGGTGTGTGACAAGTTACTGTGAATTCTCCAATGGCGTGCTCCTCTAATAGTACCCCGTGCCGGCAGCGGGGTGCATAGGGTTTGTTCTCCAATAGTGCCCGCGGAGTTCTATTGGAGAACTTACGGTATTTTGAAATTTTTCAACAACCGGGGTGCTACACCACAACGGTGAGCACCACAATGACGTTGCAATTTAATTTTCCTCGGCGTTTTATGACGCGGTAAATGTTGCCACGCCCTAGGGCATGTGATCGCCAACCGTTCTACACATCTAATCACTTTTGGCGCTGTGGTGTGGGCCACACTGTTTTGTATTCCTGTCTACTGCTGCACTGCAAACCTGCAAACTGCAACTGCAACTGCTCTACTGCAAACCTGTCTGTCAGCGCCTGCGTCACACGAGGCGAGAACTGCCGCTGGATTTATCGGAAAATTGCTCTCCGTCGCTAATTACGCTTGAGAAGACCGAGTGACGTCAATTGAAGGCTCGCAGGCGTCTGTGGACAAGCGACGCAATCTTTGCCAAGTCAGCCGCTGAGCTGGACCTGATCTTTGTTTTAGATGCATCTTAATCCTGTACCTACATATATGTAGTCTTGGTCTCAGGCTTAGACTTAGGCTTTCAACTTGAAGTGTGTCTCTTGCTGTGTCTGCATTTTAAATCGGGGTGTACGCATTGGGTGTAGAACTCCAATACGTATGTGATAAACAGTAATCCTTCTCTGTTCTAGCAATTGTACCGCTTTTCATGCGCTACACCAGCATACCTGTATGCTGGTAGGTGTACCTACCTACATAAGCAACGCATATGTAGTAAGCGTTCAAAGTTCATAGCGGCACCATCGCGCACCATCAGCTTTCCCGGGGAAAGCCCGACAGCTGTTGAGCCGTGGCAGACAATTTTTTGTGCGCTGGGAGCGGGCAGAAGGATGCGTATGCGCATATACTATTGCAAATGATTAGCCATTGCGGCGGCCTGTTAGAGCCTACTCCCTAGGCAAGTGGGTCCTTTTGAGAGGGAGGGAGGAAGGGAGGGAGGGAAGCCAGGTAAGTGTAGAAAGACTCAGTTGTATACACAGGGTCGTCAGACTGAGACGGGCTCATTAGGAACTCAATATCTTTGGGTTTTATTGTCTCCGTCGAACCTTGCGTCGACACTTAGTGGTCTGTTTGGGGAACTTTGCGAATGGAGCAGCGGCGCTCGTTTCAAAGGCCGTCGCGAACACGACCGGTCCGCAGACCACCACAATTTGCCTAATGGACTGCTCCGTTTCGATAGGACTGCCCGCATAGGAGACGTCCGAATGCGACCCTCCCAGTCGCTACCTCTAAAAATATGTACACACGAGTCCGTCTGTGTGTCTTAGTTTGCGCGTGCGACGCGGGCATGTGCGCGTAGTGTGTGTAGGTGGAGGTGATGTGAGTCGTCAGCCGACACCTGTTCGGAGGAAAAAAAGAGGCTAGAGATTGTGCCCGTGTGAGAACTGGCGCAGTTGCCTTGATCTGCCTCAATTAATGTACCTACATTTTTTTAATGGTGGGGCAAAAAAAAAAAGTACCCTTTTTGCATTTTCCATAACTAGGCCAAACGGTAACGGATCGGGCTGAAATTTTGTGTGCATATAGCCAAGTAGGATCTGCACATGCCCTACAAATTTTATTTCGATTCCTCCACCCTTGCCCGTTTTATGCCCGTTTTCCCAAAAACACCCAATTTTCGAAGTGACGGACCATACCTGTAACTGGGGGGGTGGTTGGGGGGGCTTTGGGGGCCCCCCACTAGTTTTTCAACCACCCCCCAACTCCCCCCCCCCCCGACCCCCCCCCCCCCCAGAATTTTCCCAAAGGATTTTCGTCATGTGTAAAACGATCAAGGTGAGTAACTGTTGGTGTTTTTCAGTGCTTTTCAGTGTTATATGACCATAAAACAGCTAAATAACACTGTTTACACCCTTTTTATACCCATTTTAGACCAAAAAGTACAATTATAACACAAACAATGGCCAGCTACCCCCCCCACTTTTTGATCTGTATACCCCCTCCCCCAAAATCGGCCAGCGACCCCCCCCCCACTCTGCCAGACCCAGTTACAGGTATGTGACGGACCACATGAAAATGGGCCAAAAAAAAAAGTACCCCCCTCTATCTCGGCCGATCGGGGACGGATCCGGCTAAAATTTTGCAAGCTGAAAGGCACTCCCAATTCTACCTGAAACGCCAAATTTCAGCTCCTTCTGTTAAGGCTTGCTGTAGTGCGCGCTACACACACATCAAACCGCCATCTTCAAATCTTTCTAAACATGTGCTCGATTTGAGTGCCGTTCTGCGACACAACCGCCCTCAGACGTGCGCGGACGTCCACTTCCAGTTCTGCGTTCAAGCGAGCCTCCGCGCTGCTAAAAAACGTCATTATAAAAAATGTGGCTGAAAAGCTTTCACGGAACCTTGGTTCGCTGGAGGAATCCTTGAATGCCACTGAGAGTCACGTTGTGATCGCCCTTCAAAAGCCGAAAAATTTTTTTGCTCCAAATTTGTGATTTGAATAATAATTCCAAATGATGGCTGCCAGACCAGCCGAATACGCCATTCTTCAAGAAAATTCGGCAAGGCCAAAATCAGTTGCACAGTAATATTATTATAAACACGCATGAAGCAACAGTTTGGTAAAAATGCGCATTTTGCATTACGGTTTGAATCTGTGTTACTACAGCAAGCCTTAACAGAAGGAGCTGAAATTTGGCGTTTGAGGTAGAATTGGGAGTGCCTTTCAGCTTGCAAAATTTTAGCCGGATCCGTCCCCGATCGGCCGAGATAGAGGGGGGTACCTTTTTTTTGGCCCATTTTCATGTGGTCCGTCACTTCGAAAATTGGGTGTTTTTGGGAAAACGGGCATAAAACGGGCAAGAGTGGAGGAATCGAAATAAAATTTGGAGGGCATGTGCAGATCCTACTTGGCTATATGCACACAAAATTTCAGCCCGATCCGTTACCGTTTGGCCTAGTTATGGAAAATGCAAAAAGGGTACTTTTTTTTTGGCCCACCCTGTATGTACTGCACGCTGAGCTCGCCCCAGCACCTGCCAAGGTGCACTTTATGGCAAGTCGAAGGTTTAGTGGGCGTTCGTGCGTTCATGCGCACACGGTCCATTTATTTTCTGCTGTTCGGTCCACTGTTCCTTGCTCTGCTCTCTATGTACCCTCCTTTATGTACCATAGGTATAGCATGTCTTGTCAAGCGCAATTACAACGACTACAAGTGTGTCCTCCAAACGCGCGGCCTTCTTTTCAAATAGACGCCCAGCGTTGAAGATACACATAGACTTGTGAAGTGGACACCAGGGCCCTCATACAGTATCTCAACCTTGTCCACAGTACTAGTTGCTTATAGTAAGCATTAGTTCGTGTTTTGAAGCGCCCCGGTCTTTAGGCGACTACGCATCACAGACGACGAACTTCTACTTTAGCACTTAGCGTTCGCGCAGTCTTCTCCGTTGCGAGCACCGTCACGTGCAATCAATATCAGCGATTAGTAGCGGCGACGAGCTGGGAATGGCAGCGGCCGTGGCCGCCGGCGACCGAGCACTGAGACCCGCAGACCGCAGCCTCGAGGGCAACGGCCGCGAGACACTGGCCAGCGGCCTCAAGGTGACGTCAGACCTTGATCAACAGGTAGTGGTGTACGTATTTGTCTGATTCATGCAAACAGTACTGCAGAATGGTGTGCATAGAAAACCCTCTAATTGTTTCCCATTCCAAACCTGCAAAAGTTTTTTCTCTTATAATAGCCACTTCTCAGCACGCCATTCAATTCGTTCAGTTCAGTCAAATAGCCCTCTCCCCACAATGAGACAACGCCCCATGACAGTCTTGCGCAACTGGTACATGTGCATGTTGTACCTCATGATGGTGTAGGCTTGTATACATAGGGTATGCACATTCTACGAGCATTGCGTTCTGCTCACAGTTGACTATACACACTCACGAAGAGGACGTTATGAGAAGCAATAAAGGTGCCTAGACACCTGAATTCTATTAGCCCCTTCGCACACTAGAATCTCTGCAGCTGTTCATAGCACTCGCTGAGAAAATTGTTCGACAGCTTCTACTACCTACAGGTGCGGACTGCAGACAAACAACTATTATGATGACTTCGTTGTGCAAGATTTTGCAAAAGAAAGGGTTTTCCAAATCTGCGATGCTGGGGTGTAATTCAAATCGGAACTGGGTGGTTGTTCTTATGAATATGTGAGCGTGAACCGCACTTGTAATTGTTTCTGTTCTCCCAACTGCGCAGAACCTCACCATGATTACACTTGAACACGGTAATGTATAATGCAATGGAGTGGGAGTACTGCACGTACACTTCATCCATAGTGAAGTGCACACACCGACAGCCAGCCGGCGCTGTCTGATTGATTCGTGACACGTCTCCCACCCAACCCTCCCAACATCTGCTTTAGCGTGCTTCACAGCGAGGCTTCCTACATATTCTCATTTATTTGTCCTTCCTGCACTGTGTGTGTGTCTCTCATTGCAGCTGCCACTCGAGGTGGGTCCAGTTGACTTGAACAACCCCAGCTCATCATCACAGCTCGACAACAGGGTCCAGTCATCACCATCGCGCCAGCAGCCAGCAGCACATTACAGCTGCTGCAATGGGAATCTCGATGCAAGTTGTCTTGCTACTGCAGAGCAACTCTACACAGGACATGCTGCGAGACTTTTGAGAGAAATACAGAACAGAAAGGGACAAGGAAGACAACGACTCAGCTCGTCGACCAGCAATCTGCATCTAAAGGCCACTCGACCACACCTTATGACGTTATGCAACGTGCGTAGCATCATACATACCCTGATTCACAAACTCCATTGTGTATGACGTGCAGAGAGTAAAGTACATGGAGTACCGTCTTTCCCCTAATAGAGCAGGCCTGTTCCATTGGAAATTTTTGCGCAGACGTCATTGAAGATGCCGTATCCTCCAAAGTAGATATACCATCAGTGTTGACGTACACACATTCCCCCAACAGGACTCGAACCCGAACCCGTGACGTCGTGAGTGGCAGCCGCAGCGCCAAAGCAGCGCACGTCAGCTACTTTTAATCAGGGCTTATTACCCCTGGAATCGAGCATGGACTGCGCAGTGAGCCACATTATATAGTGATGAAGACGCATGACGCGGTCGAGCGGCCCACTCAGCCAACACAGCAGTCGCCACAATCCACCGCATCAACTTTCAACCTGGAAGTCGACAAAAAGTGCAAGAGTGCAACATTGGTTGACCAAGTCGGCAAAATGCGCAACGTTAGTGGAAGCACCAGCAGCTCAAAGAAGCCACCAACTACAGGTGAGCGTATTGAACAATGCAGTCTCAGTAATGCTGTGCTCACAATGTATATGTATCTGTGGTCAATGAAGGCAGAAATGTTAATGTATTTGCATTTAAGTTCTACAAAAAAGTTTTGGTGTTAGTGTCAAAATTGACAATTCTTACAGATTTATCGCAAACAATATGATGATTGGCGCCCTCCAGTTCGCATGCCCTATGAGAGGCGCTTTCATATGCGTTTGGCTGTAGGGGGCTTACCATTGGCGCGGGCGGGGGGGGGATGGTTATACGATATTGGATGGCCTGTAGGGGAGGCGGGCGGGGCGCTTATCATAGGCTTTACAGTGTCAGGTTCCATTCGCCAATGACTCGTGGCATTGTCTCAAAATCTCTAGTCGGTCTTATGTACACCCCTAGCAACATTTGTTGGTCTTCCATCAAACTAAGACAGTGCATGCATGCGCACAGGCCGTCGCCGGGCGGTGCTGCAGAAAGGCTTCACGGTGACGAGCGCGCCCAGCGAGCACGTACAGATGGCGCCCAGCTTCTGCATCCGTCCCACCTACTCCATCGACAGCAAGCAGCGGCAGCAGCAGCGCCAGCGGGGCGCCACTGGCTGGCACCCGCGATCTCTGGAGTCGACCGACAATCTTCTGGCCCAGGTACATGTACCGTAAATCCTCCAATAGAGCCCCAGGGGACAAGAAGGACCGTGCAATTTGTGTTTTACATGTACACACTCAAATGAACAAGTACTTGCAGTGTATGTACGTTTATGTGGTGTGTGCACAACTACTTTGAACTGTTTGATCTGCTTAAAAGCACTTACTCCAATAGTGCCCCAGGGTAAAGAGCTTTTTTTGAAAGTATAGTAGAAAGAATACAGTCGCGGGGGCACTTTTGGAGGATTTACCGTATGTGGTCAAGCCTAATTTTTTTTTCTGTAGGCGTCTACTGGACGTTAAACAAAGGTTCATCAACGTCTAGAATACACTGCAGCAAGCGCATCCATTTCACCACAGTAGGAATGTAATTCATGCACTTCATTAAGCAATCCGTACGGAAATGCACATATACCTCTGGTATACATACCATAGGGTACAAAGTGCACTGTGTCTACTTCCGTGTATCCGCGTATACAAAATGTGCCGAATTTATTGCAAGTGACTGGCACAGCACAATAGTCCTTAATTGAGCCCGTTCCAAACATATCATTTCCGCTCTATGCTTGCATAGAATCACTGGGTATTATTTTTTTTTTAAGAGAGCATCACATCCAGGCTGACTGAAATTATGTCGTGTCTATCTTACTGCTTTGACCATCGGTATAAAAGGGTCGGGACTCCAATCTCTCAAGTTCGTTCGACCATGCCCACTGGTTTCCCAAGCCGGTCAATAATTCCGCTTTCATGCCACCACCACCCCCACATCAAAGACGTCACTCTTTTCACTCTTTTGTGTCCCGCCTGGAACAATCGACGCTGCAGGGTACGGTGCTGAGGCACTGACAGGCGCCGCGCCCCGTGGGTGGCGGACGCGATATTGGGATTCATATCGCCTCTTTGCGTCGCCCTCTTTGGGGACTCGAGAAGTGATGAGCTGGAGGGGGGTGTCGACGCCGCACAACTGGTAAGCGTCGCTCTCCACCGCCTGAAGAATGAGGGAGGCCGCGCCGGGAGAAAGAAAGACGACGAGTTATCCGAGATTTTCCCGTCTCCGCCAAGGCCACGAAGTGAAGGCCGAGGCGCTCGTGGAGGATCAATATTAGCGGCTGCGGCGGCTTCGGCGAGACGGAGGCGGCGCCGCTTTAATAGCCGGCCATATTTGAGCCGTTTATTATACCTCTTGCTTACATACAGACACAGAGGGGCGCGCGCGCTCGCCGGGTCCGTCTCGGCGGCAGGTGATGAGGATAAGCGGCCATCGCGTGATCAACAGGCGCCCACCGTCTCTCGGCCTCCAGCGGCGCGGACAGCTTTACGTGCTCTCCGCCCACTGCAAATAGCTTAGCGCCCGCACTAGTCGACTGAATGGCTCCGAGGAAACTTCCCTTCCTTTCCAGTGGCCGAATATTTGCCGCCTGGCGCCAATTAGCGCGCTCCGCCGGGAATGTATCCTTTACGGCGGGCGGCATCGCTCGTTGGTCACACGCCGCAGGTCACGCCAGTCGGCCGCCAATCGGGGTGATGAGGCGATGCGCTAGCTCTCGCTCTCGCTCGCTCGTTACTTAGCAAATCGTCCTCGGCCAACTCGGCAGACGTTCCCGCCGCTTCGACTCTCTCTCGCGGCGCGCTCATGCGCAACCCTGGCGTTTCCCCCGCTGCGCGTGTTCCATTAGCCGTTCCTCGCGTACCTACGGCTACATAGGTGCGGCCAGTAGGAGGAGGTAGTCGATACAAACTTGATAGAGCGCTCGGAAGAATGGCCGCCGCTCTGCGCAGGAAGCTGCAGCAGCAGCAGCAGCAACAGGCGGCCGCCCCTGCGGCCATGAACGGCCGGCTGGTGCTGAGCCGGCGCGGTCGGTTCGCGCGCAGCGTCCGCCTGCACCGCTCGGACGAGGGCTGCTCGCCCAGCAAGGAGCTGGTCGAGACCAGGCGACTGCTCAGTCCCGACGATCAATGCGAGGCGCTGCATCAGCGCCAGCAGCCACAGCCGCCGCCCAACATCGCGACCAGTCAGAGCTACGCGGGAGCATGCGTGCCAGGCCAGGCCGCCAGGACCAGTCCAGTCAACAGTCTCCAGAGCGAACCGAGACGCAGTCTCCAGCCCAGCAGAAACGTCTGTCCGCTGGCGAATCGGCCGCGCCAGAGCTCCATGATCACGGTAATCACCGTACGACTTCACAAAATTTTGCACATAAAATCGGAGACCGTATCTATACGAGAAGCAATTCACAAAGGCGAACTCGCAGCGGTTTGGCGAAGTTGGTTTAGGCGCTGACCCCGGATAGCTAGGCACCCTCTCTATGGTCGTGGGTTCAATTCTCACCAATGCATAAATTTCGCGTCTTTCACTGAGATTTTTCTCCGACATTCTCAACTGTGCCACTTCTTGAACAAGAAGTAACACCAGTGCGGAAGCGTAGCTGTTGGTTGCCAAAGGAACAAACGCTGGAGAAAGACTAGTTGAGTGTCTGCTAAACAGAATAGAGCGGTACGTCAAATTCAGAGACTGCATTTTCTTACTTTGTCTTCAACCAAGCCTAAAGCCTCACTTCCAGCCCTGTAAACATATAGGAACAAAATACTGTAAATCCTCCAATAGTACCCCAGTGGCACTATATTAGCAATCCTTGCCTTACCTGGGTGCACTATTGGAGGGGGCTATACTTTCAGCCTAAAACGTATAAATGGCAATGCTAATTTGGCAGTCAAAATTGACGTTTTTTTGGTGATGACTTTTTCCAATTTAATTGTTGATTTACCATTAACAGTAGCTGAAACGTACTATTTTTGGTTAGTAGTAGTGTGTACCACTAACCACGATATATTACCTACCGTAAATCTTCCAATAGTGCCTCTCTCTCTCCAATAGTGACCCCAGGGGCAAAAAGTACCCTACGTTTTGCATTATACAAGGACACAAATCAAGCTGAAGTTATGTATAAGTGGTGTCTCCACAGCCACAACCATTAATGAATAACATTGGAGCCACTTTGAACTGTTTATCACCTAAGAAACGCAACACAACTTCAATCGGGTAAAGGGAGGTTGAAAGCATTGTGCCTCGGGGGCACTATTGGAGGATTTACGGTATGTACCTACCACATGATTTTTATCCCATAAAAGGCACATGGCATAACATACCACTTGCCCCCGGGGGCATTATTGGAGGGCGGGGCACTAATATTTCAACCTTGCCATTTCTGGAGGCACTATTGGAGCAGGACTATTGCAGAGGGCTTTATTGGAGGATTTAAAGTATGTAGGTGCCTCACGGGCATGAGCTCATTTGTGTTCCACCTTACTTTGTGAGTACTACAGGTGACAGACAAGATGTATGCCTTATCGTGTACCTGCATATGTGTATGTAACATGTACATGTGTATGCGTATTTGCACTGTATATGATATGTATATCTGCAACACCTATAATAGTACCCAGGGTTGGGCAAAATAAAAAAAAACTTAAAAAAAAATATATTTTTGTTTAAACTGAAATTTTTTTAAATTAAAAAAAAACTTTGTCAAAATTGTCCGAATAGTGCTAAAACATAGGCAAAAATGACGGTTTTAGTGATTTAGTGTGGGTATATACCTACTTGTGCTAAATAACCATAATTGACACTATTGTAGGTGTTCTGGAGGCTGTCAAACCAAGTCTGGATAGTCATAGTCGTAGTCTGACTCACTGAAAAACCGTATCAGTAGTAAAAAGTTAATTAAAATGCACTTCTAACCACTTTTAATGCCTAAGTTCGCTGTTATTGACACTCTACTAGGCTTAAAACACCTTCTGCAACATTGATTTGACATTCAAAACGGTCTCTGAGAACATTTAATAAAAAACTTTAAAAAAAGAATTTTTATTTAAAAAAGAAAAATTTTTAACCAAGCCTGATAGTACCCATTTGGATAGCCAGATTTTGCGTGTTAAGGGGGTAAAATGACACGTATGCTCAGTGAAATCAATATACAATTCTTTGAAGTGTGGATTAGGAGACAGCAATTGTGTTTTCAATTCTTCAGAAATTGAAAAAAAAATGGTTCAAAAGATGCTCAAATACGTGTTGCAGTCTTGCTGTCTCCAGTTGTGAGTCGATGACCTTGGTGGCATCCCTGCATAAACTTTCTGTAAAAGTGGGTTCCAGTACTTTTTTAAATATTTCTACGCATACTTTTCCCGACTTTTTTTATATATACTTTTTTTTATTTTTCTTGTACGCTTTTATTCGGGTTTACGTCAGTTGCCAGCCTACATGGTACCTCTCTCTCTTCAACGGACTGCCCATGGTGCTGCATACTCTGTTGCGTCCTTGTGCGTGCTACATTGATACACGTTGTTATTGCTAGTGACTGGCAATAGCTGGCAGTATATAACTTTGCTGAAAAATCCACTCTACAAAACACCAAAAGTGTGTGATCTGTAATTTGGTATACATCAAACTGCAGTTTCTCCAGTCACATTGGGATAGAACCATCTTGAGCTCGTCATGGGTAGTATTTTAACTGCGCCTTTGCTCATTCGTACATGAAAATGGTTGACAGTGGAGCTGCAGTTGCGTGTGTGTGTGTATATGGGTACGTTTAAAGTGGAAGTGGGACATCCACACTGAAGTGTCTACCGTACACCCATATATGAATGCACTTCTGCCGCCCCCGTAGTGCGAGTCGCGTGCGACGCCGCTTGGAGTGGCGTCGACTTCCAACTTTCAACTTTCAACATTTTGGCGCTGTCAAAAAATAGTGCTCCATGTTTGCTCGTTCAACAACCACTCAAAAGCACTCTCCCAAAGCGCCGCGACGGTTGTTGCCGTAGGATGTAGGTGCCAGTAGGCTGTCTGTTTTTATCCGTGTCAGTCAGGGGCTTTTCACCTGTCCTCCCCTCCTCCTCTTGCTTGCAGGTGTGCTTCTTCCCAAAACAGATGTGTGTGTACATTCTAATCTTGCGGGGCCCAAGAGAGCTGACGCTGTTCGCACACTCTCTCGGGGAGACGGCTGTCGATGTCGACCGCTTCCTTAGAGACTGATGGCGCCTCTCGGAAATTCATAAAAGCCCCCGGACTGCTTGGGCCCATTGTTCTCGGGCAGGCTCGCTGGGACAACTTCATTTGGCTTCCTCACGCGAACCGCCTCCGTCAGGGGTGCTGACACGCACGAGCGCGCGGCGCGGGGGCAAATTGCCCCTCTATTTGACTGTCGCATGCCGGTGCAATCCTCCTGTCGTCTGCGTCATCCTCCTCGGCTGGGCGACTTCTCATTATGCGCGGGGGCCTCCAAAAGAAGCAGGACCGCTCGCTGGCGGCAGCGACACTGCCCCCACCCCCGCTGCCCACCAGAAATGGCACGCATCAATCGAGGGCGCGGATTCAGTTAAGGCGGCGCCTCCTGGAGACTGGACGCCGAGGCCGCCTTCCAATCGATGCGCGGCGCCCTCTCGCCGCGGCCCTCCGGAAGTTTGAGAGTCGTTAGGACCACTGGAGACAGCCCTCAATTTGGCGCCTCATCGACTTCGGGCGCCGCGCGTGTATTTGTGGGCCGCCAGAAGCCCCGCCAAGAGCATCTATAGGCCATGAGGACCTGCTGTCGCCAACCGCGAAGACCTTTGTGCGCACAGTCGCGGGTTTCAATTCCATTAAGGTGCCGGGTGAAATATGCTGCTGCCGCGGAGCGGCTGCGAAATAATTGCTGCCCTGAGAATTGGATTTGTGGCGCTCGATAACGCGCCGCTGGCGCCGTAGTTCAGCTGGAGTTCGCAATCGGCCGACCTGCCGTCGAGAGGTGTTCCCCGAGGCTCAGGCAGGACTGACTCTCGCGCCTGTCTACCGAACCGAGGCATGGACCGCCTCCGCCGACCGCCCTCGCCACTGTCGGCGCTGTCGGGCTCGCCGCCTCGACCTGTCTCGGCCTCAGTCAGCGGCCCTCCTGGCACGGGCGGTGGCAGGAGTCACAGCGCTCACTCCCGGGAACGACTCGCGCGACGCCAACCCCCCCCCCCCAACTCGCAGTTACGGGAGCCAATGTCAACTTGTTTGTTTGGACACGCACCACGCCTGCTGGTGCGTGGTGGGTGTGTGCGTCCACGTAGTGCAGTGCACGCGATGAGTACTTGGGACCATTGTCCATCACAATGTTTGACGATGGCCAGAGCCCATTTGGCCACGTCCATTGAGGAGAGTTGCATTAGCGGCGCAGCCGACGGCGACTTCCGTTTTGCCGGCCGAACGCGCCAGTGCCCATTGCGCGCCCCAATAAAAGTGTCAGTCGCTGGTGTTCCCCGGAGCCATAAGTGCCTTGGGTTCTCTGACGTGTAAGCGGCTGACTGGGTCGTCGTGCGAGTCGTACCCCTCCTCCCCAGAGAGACGAGTCCCAGCCTTGGACAACGCCAGCAGCGCAAGCTCACCTCTGCCGGACCCTACGACGCGCCCACGATGCCGCTGGTCGCCGTCATCGACGACAAGGGCAAGTGCCGCGCGCTTACAAAGCGAGACAGCGCCGACAACCACAGCGTCGGCGGCGGCGGCGGCGGCGCTGGCCCGTGCACGGCCACGACGTCCCTGATGGGCCGCCATCGACAGCCCAGCAACAACAACCTGGCCAACGTACGTACCGGCGAGTACGTGACGACGACGTACCGGCGACTACGTACGTACGTGTGCATACGTGAACGTACTATACAAGAGCCGGCGTGATAGGGCGACTGCCGGTTCGACGCCGACCCATTTGTCTTGCGCCGGCGGCCGACCGACCGCTCCGCCAGAGGCGCGTTTTTTTTTAACAGCGAAGAAAGCCGAGCCCTCAGTCGCCTGACGCCATTCAATTTTGGACTCTCTCTCTCTCCCTCTCTCCGTGTAAACAGACGCGCACAACAGACGAGACCACACCCCGTTGTGTCCTCTCGAGCAGGAGGCACGCTTCCTCTTTCAGCTGAGCCCCAGCTTGCGTGTGTCGCGATTCAATTAGCCCCTTCCTCTCTCGCGCTCTCTCTCTCGTCAGAAGTCACAGTCGCCATTCTCAGCCCGCCGCCGCTGACAACGCCAGCAGCCCGTCCACTTCGCTTCCCCCCCCCCGGCCGACGAGCGGCGACCCGCCGCCTTAGAGGGGAATGGAATCCTCTTGACCCACCCTCGCCTCAACGCCTCACGACGAGGGTGTCAATCCGCGAAAGAAATCGAATAACGCCATCTCCTAGACGACCACCGACCCTTTCCTCGGCTCCAATTCAACGGGCTGTGGCAATCCCTCTGAATGGCCGGCCCCAGCCGCAAATACACACCGCCAGGCGGCCATGGATCGGTCTAATCAAGAGGCCCTATTGAGCGGCGTCGCCGGCGACCGTTCAATCAGCGTCGTCGTCGCGACAACGCCTGGATTGGAGGAGCGGCGCGGAGGAGGAGGACGAGTCTAATATTCGCAGGGCCGTTTCGATGGGCCCCTCTAGACTAGTGGGAAAAGGGAAGAAGCGCCTGCACACTGGTCGCGCCGCCACCGCCAGCAGTTGTAAGACAACCCCACAATTGGTGCGACAGGACAGTGAGACCGAAGATCTGCCCAGACTGC
This sequence comes from Paralinhomoeus sp. GSCO2_6, assembly GCA_030248085.1. Classification (NCBI taxonomy): domain Eukaryota; kingdom Metazoa; phylum Nematoda; class Chromadorea; order Monhysterida; family Linhomoeidae; genus Paralinhomoeus; species Paralinhomoeus sp. GSCO2_6. The sequence continues at coordinate 32,341 of JASAMY010000861.1, read as the reverse complement.
ACAAGGTGCGTATGTATTCCTTCAGAAGTGACCACCAGTGTTTCTGAAAGAATGTGTTGCTGAGATTGAGTGCCGTTCGGCAAAACCCTGACGTAAGTGAGAACAGCATGAGACAGAGAAAAGTTTCTTGCACTTAAAAAAAACTGTGCAGGATTGTGTGTTCTTTGACCACTGATTCTGCTTTCGAACGCAGCGCAGCTTCAATGACCAACAACGTTTGAACAATCCGTCTTTGTTGTTTCTGCTGACTTGGAGTTGTCCATGGCCGAGAACACACCGGTAATCAGAAAGTTTTAAAAAGCAATAAAGCAATTTTGAAACCTGGACTAACGGGGGGGGGGCTAACCATTAGTTGCAAGTTTCTGGAAATGTTGCATAACAATAATGAAATACAATGCAAAGAACAGCAGCAGTGGTTGTGAGCGTTTGGAGGTGACCATTTATAACACGAGCTATTGTGAGCCATTTTCCATTGCATTACATGTTCGAGGCCATTACATGTAGTACAATGTTAGGGACATGAATGTATGTACACACTCATCTCACCAGCTAATACAGATGTATGTATTGTACATCTGTACTAGCTAACACGCAATGTGGATACCCTAGGGCTGTAAACAGCCAATTTTAAATACTTATCGCCTCAAAATTGAATCATTTGCGACAACGTGCCACACAAAAGCCGCGCTCAGTACGTAGTGTCAGCTGTCACACCACCCGTAAACAACCTTGAAATACGGTAGGCAGCGCTTTCTAAGGTTTCAGCTTCAACAGAACTGTCTCTGATGACGTCATTCGAACGTGTGATCGCGTGCAGGTAGCGGCCGTTCTTCTATACAAGCGTTCCCACTGGCAACTTGAGTACATGCAGTCTAAAATAGTGTTTTATTTTCTAGCTCTAACACGTCACATCTTTGTGTGTGCCGGGCACACTGTTGCATTCAGGGATTTCTCACGCATCGATTTACTGTATGTATCTTTGGCGCATGAAATGAGTTGAACAATAGAAGGTGAAGTCCGCAGCGAAGTAAATTAGGGAATGCATTTCTGTGACGTAAATTGTAACGCTGGGAGCCACAAATAGACGTGACACAAAAATGTCACAACCATACAATAGGTACCGTAAACCTTCCAATACCTTTCAGACGCCGTAAGGCACAGGAACTCTGCAATTTCAACCTCTCACGAGGGGGCACTACCCGTCGTTCTGTAGAGTACTCGCTTCAACTTAAATATGTGTAGCTAATTAGGTGGCATAATCACGCATTCTACCTATTACCTGTGCCCAATTTAGGATGTTTACGTTATGGAACCATGAACTTTGGATTTGGTGCATGCACCGACTTGGTGGAAATCGGATAACTTTTTACATGTACACATGCAAATTTCCATAAAATTTCATTTAACCACGAATGATCAGTGAGCTGTCAAACGTTGGTGCTCTAGGGTGGGACACACTGTAGAATATACCTTACACGCACAGCCATTCAGGTGTCAACTGACATCCTCCGTGTGTCGGGCTACACGCAGCAGTTCCGCGGTCTGCTCTCGGGCAAGCGACGCGACTCAGCGCCCACCAAGATCGACCGCGACGGCAGCATCAAGCGCGCCGTCTGCAAGGCCAAGGAGAAACAGCCCGACAAGCGCCACTTCGGTGAGCGCGCGTAAATTACTGCACTGTACGTACATAGGTACCGTAATTCCTCCAATAGTGCCCAATAGTGCTCCAATAGTTTCACCTTGCCTTACCCGAGAGCACTATTTGAGGGGGCTCTATTGGAGGGAGGCTCTATTGGAGGGGGTCTTTTGGAGGATTTACAGTATCCACCTTGCCCCTTGCCCACTACTTACTCACCTGTAGAATCCCCACTTTTTCACCCGGCCAGCCGAAGCAATTATGTAGCTCTCAATTAGACTAATTATGGGCTTGGTACTGAACATACCTATTGTACACAGAAGTTGCATCTGGCAAGTTGTGGAGAAGCGAGGTCATGAATGGCTATTGTGCATGTTACTCTACGTATACGGTGTACCACCGCCTACAATGGACAATGTACACTGTGCTGTGTCTGTCGTCCACTAGGGGGTGCTAGGAGATGTACAGTACTATACGATTGTCGCGCATAGATGCAAATTTGTTGTACTCTGGGGATATTAATTGTTGCGTTCTTCTTGGTTGCTACATTTCGATGAGGAGTCACAATTGCGCCCCCCCCCCTCCCCCAGAGTGCCTAACCAACGGCTGCTTCATCACCAATACATCCATAATGTATATACCTACTGTGCCAATATGTACACAGACCGCATGTCCATTTTTTTCTCTGTCCGTCCAAGTTTCCGCGCCCTTCCTTATTCATGTCGAGCGTTTGTTAAATTGCCCCAACGCACGTCACAGTTCCTATGTATCTCTGCGCCTCATTTTGTGGGTAATTTCTTCGTGGGTGGCTGCTTGAGCGTGTCTCAGTCGGTGGAGCTATGTCCTTCCTCCAAACGCTCTTCCTTACATACTAGAGATGAGCATGATCCGGGCCTGGGCGCCTGATTTTCTAGGAGCGGGCCGGGCCTGCCTCGTTTCTGGGCGAAAATTCAATAGAAATTTGCGGGCTGGGCCGGATTTTTGACGATTTAGCCGGGCCGTGCCGTGATTTCTAGGCCCATGCTCATCCTGGGTTCGATTCTTGCGGGATCCACTAATAACGAGCATTTCCCTCTCAATTAACTTTCTCGTGCTGTCGTTGCCCCAGATTCCCGATGGCGTTCGTCCAAATGTCTTTGGCTAAACTACGCGGCTCTAGACGGCAATGATCGTGTCATGTCCCCCATTGTGCCTGGAGTAGCTTTGAGTTGAAACTAACGTGCCCTGGGTTGCTATTACAAAAAATTACGGTGGGTTGTGCTGCCGGCGTCGCAACACCATGGGAAGCGGCCCAAAGCTGTATATTGGTGCACCCATTCCGGATTTGGAAGTAAGCTCCCCTGCTCTACCCCTACGTGCGTGAACGAGGGCCGCATTGTATGTAGGTCAGGCCGCTCGTTACGATGGAGCAAGCGGATGGAAGGAACGACAAATCAATTAGAGGAATTGAATTGGTTCCCCCACTGCCCGTAGCTGGTAGGCAATCGATTTCACTCCACTTGCACTCCGAAAACGCTGCGCTTCTCCGTTTATGCCTTCGGTGAAGGGTGGTGTAGGCACTTTGTGCGATAGGAGGTAGTAAGTATGGCGGTACGTTTACCACCAGTCAAGTCATGCAGCCATGTAGATTTGGACCAATTTATCTGGTATGGTGCTACAATTCAGAATCTTTTGATAGTGTTCCAGAACTTTAAGCATTTATATGGACTTTAAGCAACAGTTTATTGTGAGTTACTCCACACAGTAGGTTCATTTCTTGCACACCCATTATCGAGACGTTTCATCAAAAGAAAACAGTCGCTTTCTTAAATACTGCCAAATTTTCAATTGCCTCCTATTTATTTTCTACGCCCATTATGTAACTCCCTCTAAACGAACCCCAGAGTATGGAAAGGGCCACCGTATTGCATTGGTGTGCGATGCAGTATTGGAGGATTTTAAGATCGGCTGAGACGATTGTTCTTCCACAGGCGTTTGCGTTGATATACATACGCGGCCGTCGAAACATTCCCGCCGTTCCCACGCGGCAATATGACGAGAACGGGGCATAAGCGAGGAACTTGTGGCAGATACAGCGTAATGTGCTTCTCCTCGCCGCCTCAGGGGCTTGGAACGGGGGTGAGCGCGCTGGTAATCCCAGGAAGCCCTGACGCGACCTCGCCCGCTGACTGGTAATCTCCCTTGCTCGGCCCGGCGGGAGGCGGCGGCCGGTCGCCGCTGTCTGCGTTTGTCCTCACCAGCGCCAACCAACAGTTGGACGAGGACGAAACCAACGCCTGGAATTAGAGATTGGAGAGGGGGTGGGCGAGCGGGAAATCGCGCCTCGCCACCGAGCTCGGGAAAGGCGAACTCGCCGCGGGCGATTGAGTCGAATCCGGCACCCGGTCCGGGTTTATTGGCGCCTCGCGTCTGGTCGGATGAATCCGCGAGCCTGAGCCAGGAAAGAGTCCCCACAACTGCCCAAATACTCTTCTTCACTCGCTTGGGCGCTGGTTTACTTCTAGGGCGGTAGCACTTGAAAGGCATGGCACAACCGCGTGCAATACCGTATTATATTGCTCATGCGTGTTATCGGCTTCGGGGTGTGATCGAGCCGTAGATAATGAGCATTAATCTCGTTCACACGCGCGTGCTGCGCGTTGCCATGACCACCTTGTCGTCGCTCCGCTTCAGATAGCCGGAATCTGAATGGAGGCGCCTCGCTGCTGGCCGCCGAGAGCGGATGCGCCGACGTCGGGGACGCGACGACGACATTTGGCACCGCCGCCTGCGTCACCTTCTCCGACGCTCTAAGCCCCGACGAGGAGGCTCGGCGGGCCTCCGGTGGGCTCTCCGGGGTCGTCGACTCGGACGCCGGCTTGGACGAGATCCGTCGGCGCAAGTCCGGCTACGGCTACGCCATCTCCAGCGACCGCACTGCGAAGATGCGCTGTCGACAGCGGAAGCTGCTGTTCCAGCACCGGAATAAGGTGTGCGACAGGGGCAGCGTATGGCCTAGTGGTAGAGAATCGGCCTCTTTCCGGGTTCTGTGTTCGATTCTTGATGGATAGTCCACTAGATCGAGGACTTCCCTCTCAATGGATTGTTCTCGTGCCGCCGCTGGCCTTTAGAGTGCAGATGGCGTTCTTCCGAGTGTCTTTGGCCAATTGTGCGGCTCTAGACGGGAAGGCGTCATGGAGTTGGGTATGCTGTATGTATGTATGTAGGTATGCATATGGGCCATTCTAACAACAACCAGGTGTGCGACACGGCGATGGCGCTGATGCTCATCGGCATTGGCCTGGTGCTGCTCGACAGCGAGCTCACGGCGCCCCAGAAGGCCGCCCAGCCACCAGACTCCTGGACAGGTCCCATTCGCTGCTACGGCAACGACACCCCGCACACGGTCTACGTGAACAAGGTCACCGTTGCCTGTTACGCGCCTCTACTACTCCACCAGCGCACGCAACGCACTACATAGTACCGTATGTCCTCCAATAGATACCCCACTTTCAATAGTGCCGCTGGTCCACTATTTGAGGCTTTACAATAGTCAGACAGTGCTGGACTGCACGTTGCGCTGTACAGTTTGCTTGTACGGACATTTTACTGTACATCACACGCGCTGTCCATAGTACTACGCAGTACTGTACGCGCACACTGTGCAAGTCTGTAGCTTACGACTAAGAACGAACGTCTTCATTCAGACCCATTGGCTTTCGCTGAGCATTCGTGCCCTCGCCTTCCTCTTCTCCATCTTTCTCTGCGTCGCAATATTCATGTATCACAGCACGGAGATTAAGGTGAGTGTTGGGCTCTTTTACTTGGCTTTGTCGAGACACAACGCATTGTGAAATGAGCGGGGGGGAGACAAGACAGTGAGCGATGGGAGGTGAGATGTGAAACGTCTACAGGGTCACCTTGGGGGCACGTTCACCCATCCTCTGGGACACAGTGACAACTGCACAGTTTCTGGTTGGGTGACTGCTACAACAAAGGAGAGAATCAGTTAACGTCAATCATACCTATATCAATAAATGCTTTACGCTTTGCATAATGCAGTACACTATACAAATTCACATTTAATATCTTCAGGGTGGCTGTATCTATACATACCTTACATTGCGCTCACTGTGCAGAAACATTGCAAAAGCGTAACGACCAATAGCTACCTACTTACTACCCCCGACTACTGAAATGTAAGAAAAGAATCAATATGAAACATAAACACGTTTCCAAAGCAAAAGTGTTCCTCGGCCATACCACCGTCATTTACAACAAGTGCACTGATGTCGTTCCTTGCACAGCTGGCGCTGATCGACAGTGGAGCGGACGACTGGCGGGTCGCGGTGACCGGGGAGCGCGTCTTCAAGTTGACCGTCGAACTCTGTGTCTGCATGATCTGCCCTCTGCCTGGTGAGTGCACCGGCAATCACGCCCGCATGCACTGGGACGCAGGCAGGCAGGCAGGCAGGCAGGCAGGCAGGCAGGCAGGCAGGCAGGCAGGCAGGCAGGCAGGCAGGCTGGCTGGCTGGCTGGCTGGCACTTTCAAGCATACCAGGAGAACTCGTTCAGGCACGGGTTACCTCTCGTGGTACTACATCGAGCCCTCGACGGGACAGCCGTCTCCGCGCTGCGTGCCCGTCGACGTGCTGCTGTCCGTGCCCATGTTCCTGCGCGCCTACCTCCTCTGCCGTTTCATGGTGCTTCACTCCAAGCAGTTCCAGGTGCGTATCCCTCTCGTTCAGTTGCCAACTGCAAACAATTGAATCTGCAACCCACTACAACAAAGAAGCACTACGGCCCACAGAATGTCCCATGGGTGATTGTCGACCAGTCGTCAACATCCCCCCCCCCTCTCTGTGCTGCTAAGAGGAATTGGACAATTAATAGAACGCGTAGCTACAATGTACGTATGTATCTGCAGCGTTATGTACATCTCCAGCTATCAAGCACTGCAACACACAACGCTGAATATGTTACTCCCTTGAACGTGCATTGAAACATTTGAAGCAGCAGAAATAGGGTGGGAGCTTGGACAAGGAAAGGGTGGCAAATTAATGGCGGAAGGGACGTGAAAGAGTTTTGCAATGGTGTAAAAAAGGATCGCCGCAGACAGCAGGGTTACCTTTGATGGCATGGGCACTGACTGCTATCATTAATCGGCAAATTCTCCGATAGTGCTCTTCCTCTCAGTAGGAGCGATTGTTGAAACAACAGTGACCAGGTGCACTGTTGGTGAATTTATGGTACGAGCACACATCACGTGAACGTGTACCGTAAACCCTGTAGGTAAACCCCTGGGGCTAATTGTTTCATTCTAAGCATTGGAAGGTGTGTACCTAACCATAGGGAAGGGGAGGCTAAAGAAAGGGGGCAAATAACCTGGGAGGGTCGATGTGTGGTGACTGGTGAGCTTTGTTGGTGCAAAGCGCGTTGATGGTTTTTTCAAAGGCAAAAAATACACTCTCCTCAGACGACGGTACATCTAGGGAGGGAGTGTAATTATGGGGGGGGGTGTAATTATTGGGTTTAGGGGTACACCAACCGTAAATCCTGCAGTAGTGCCCTAGGGCGCTATTCTTTCAACCTCTTCTTAGCCCCAAAGGCACTGTTGGAGGAGGGCACTATTGGAGGATTCACGGCATACCTATATCTCGCACCACGACGTTGCACAGGACGCGGCGACGCGGAGTATCGCGGCGCTGAACCGGATCACGATGGACTTCCGCTTCGTGATCAAGACCATGATGGCGGAGCACCCGCTGCGCGTGCTCGTCGTCTTCACCGTCGTCTACTGGCTCTGCATGGCCTGGATGTTCACCCAGTGCGAGAGGTGTGAAACTGTGCAAAAGGCTGATTCACAGTAAAGGCCAAAACACACGCCTCCGTCCCGGACTGGTCGGCACTTTTCGGCCCGAGTCAGTCGCGAGGGCGCGTTTATCAAAATGCACGGCATCGATTGGCCAGCGGGTCCGACTTCTAGAAATCTGAATTTGGACCGGCAGCCAATCGATACCGTGCATTTGATAGGCGCGCCCGCGCGACCGGCCCGGCCCGAAAAGTGGCGACCGGTCCGGGACGGAGGCGTGTGATTTGGCCTGCGGTCTTCCCATCGGTCTCGGTCTCGGTCTCGGTCGCAGTCTCGGTCTCTGCCTTAGTATTTGCTGTTTGGCACGTGAAGACGAGACCGAGACCGATGGAAAGACCGCGAATTGTGAATTAGCTTTACTGTCGTTGTTTTTGGTTTGGAGGCGGCACGGGGCAGCGTATGGCCTAGTGGTAGAGAATCGGCCTCTTGCGTGCACGGTCCCCGGTTCGATTCTTGATGGATCTACTAGATCGAGGACTTTCCTATCAATGGATTTTTCTCTTTCTCTCGCTGCACAGATGCCGTTCTTCCCAATGTCTTTAGCTAATTATTCGGCTCTATACAGGACGGCGTCATGGAGATGGGTATGCTACATGGGCCATTAACGATCTCCTAGCTTTGCCCCTAATCCAACAAAAAACGCCCCTGCCCACGCAGACACATCGCGAGTCTGCACGCGGAGCACACGTACCTGAACTCGATCTGGTTCGTCATCGTCACCTTCATGTCCATCGGCTACGGCGACATCGTGCCCAGGACCTACTGCGGACGCACCGTCTCCATTGCCACCGGCATTGTCGTGAGTACCTATGTACATACTGCGGATCCTGTTTCTATAGACCATGTCTACTGTGAGAGGCATACATACCAATGGCTTGTAGAGAACATGAGATGGCTCAACCCTGTTTTCTGGGCATACTAAAGAAGAACACACAAATACTGGAACGTGGTGACCCCGATGAACCAAATTGGCCAGCTCTTCGACCGATGTATATCCAATGACCGAAACATTTTTCGCAACCTGCAGCGTTGCCGCCGACCCTAGCGGCACAGGGTTGCCAATCCCCGTTCCAGGGCGCGGGAGTGTCTTCGGCTCTGATCGCGGTGATCTCTCGGAAGCTGGAGCTGTCGCGCGCGGAGAAGCACGTCAACAACTTCATGGCCGACTCCAAGCTGACGAACCAGCGCAAGAACGCGGCCGCGGCGGTGCTGCAGCACACCTGGTTCATACACAAGTACCAGAGCAGGAACGGCAGGGCCCTCCAGGCCAGGACCAGGCCCACCAAGGCTGACGACCTGCGGCTGCGAACCCACCAGCGTCGCTTCCTGCAGGCCATCAACGAGTGAGCGCACGCACTTGCCACTTGTATGCGAGCAGTGGCTGGGGTAGAACCAAACGCGCTCACCGTAAACGCTGCCCTGCGCCTGGGATGGGGAAGGGAGATGTCAGTTGTTGGAATCTGGTTCAGCAGGATATCAGGACATCAGTGTTACATATAAACACGGGAACCTCTGTTAAGACCCATCTCGCAAACTTCAACTTGTTTTCTTGTAAAACGTGTTTATCAAACATTATTTCGTCACTATGCTTGGAACTGCAGAGAAAGGAATGCGTGTGCACAGCACGCAGATGTTGACAACGGATTGCGTTCAGATTCCGACGCATAAAGTGGGACCAGCGGAGACTCGCCGAGAAGGGCAACTCTCTACTCGACATTGGGAAGGTACCTACATGAAATGCACACTCAAACGGGTATACTGGTAAACTGGTTCACAGACGCAACTGTTGCCATTGAGACTGCTCACTCATGCTAAAGTTATACGTTTTGTTGTGTCTTTACAACGCTACGCACCTATCAACATTGATATACATTGGACGGCCACATATGTATGTACCTGTTTTGAAACCTGTTCGATTCTCAGATGCACAACGAGATGCACGAGACGCTGTGGGAGATGCACCGGACGCAGGAGCAGCTCATTGGTCAGGTCGACTTCCTCGCCCAGAAGATCATCGAGCTGCAGCTGCAGCTGACCAATCAGTGGCCCCCTGGGGCCAACCCTGCCGACTGCCCTCCCTGCCAGGCGGTGGTGGCCAACGGCCAGCAGCCGCCCGCTGGCTCACGTGAAGCGGGCAAACTGGCGTCCCCGACGGCCCAGCCGGCGGCTGCAGCGGCGGCCATGCTGGCTGCAGGCAGATCGGCGCCAGAACTGAACCACGTCCATGGACAGCAGCAGCTGCAGCCGCAGGCGGCACCGCCGCCGCTGCAGCTGCTGCAGCACCACTCGATGGACGCCAGCAAGCGACTGATGCGCGCCAACGCCCAGCACAGCGTCGACAGCACCTGCAGCGACGTCAGTCTGCAGGCGCGCGCTTGAGAGACCCTTTTGTTGCGCAAAATAACCATGAAAATAATAAAAATGCTCACAGCCGCTGACACGTCATTTTTTATTATTTTTTTTGGACAGTATGCACCGTCGTTTTTGAAATTGCGTCGCAAAAATTTTACAGCCACCGGCAGCATTACAGGTTGGCTGAGCCGACATATCAAACACAAAATGTTATTTACTTTATTATTAAAATTCCTTTTGAATCTGTAGTCTCTCTGAAAACCTCTCTGAAACGGCGCCCAGGTGCCCATGGGCGGAGGAGCGGTGAGCAGATAGCGACAGCCTTCGGCGAAGCGGTTCATTCACCCATTGCGATTGGCTCACCAATGGAACGTTTATGCACTCAGCGCTCCTGTACCTAAACTAAGAACCGGACCTTAGTGCGAGTCGTCTCCCTGACGAATGCTCCTGCTGTCCTTTCCAACTGCGCACCGTTACTCTTCAAGTAAAATTGCATGGAAATTGTGAAGGAAATACTGCAACTGCACCACATCCGTCCTGCAGGTTTACGTTTCGAAAGTAACTCGAAATTAACTGATAATTCATTAACAGATGTCAATGGTGTGCACGACCACGGTGTGTGAGCATCTCTCGTCTCTTTCTGTACAGAACCGCTCGCACTAATGCGCTCGCGACGTTGGCACAGCGCATGCGATTCACAGTACAGTGGCACCCGTGATTAATTAATTAATTACCTACATTGTTCGTTTTTTTTCCTACCCGGTGGCAGATTGGTCTTGATTCGAGCGAATAAACTCACAATAAATATTGATCGATCCCAACAGCAGGTATACACTGGTCCAACAGAGCGAGTGTGGTCCTGATTGATCCCATGATTGATCCTTGGATTATGAACTAATACTGCAACACTTCATGCGCGACAGCCAGTGCTTCAGCAAGAAAGGAAGGAGAATATGGGTAGCGTTATGCACCTGTGGCGCCTTCGAGGGGGTTCTTCAGTACAGCTTCCAACTGTGCTAATGCTTTTCCGAGCTCAAGGTGAACGCATGCTGGAGACTGATGGAGCCCTATTTACCCAACTGAGAAAACACTGTTGGCATAATCACACCCTGACGATCGACAGCAACTACATAGACCTGTTCTGGTGTAAAATTATGTCATAATGTTTCAACGTTTTGTCATAACAGTTCGGCGACTACAAAGTGGGTAATGGAACTTTCCGGCAATCGCTTTTTCATACCCAACATACAGTTTTACTCTCACTAATCAATCACTGCGCAATGGCAGTCAACACCTGTGTTCCAGCTAGAATGCTATTGCAGTCTGTCAATGCTATTGCACATGAGGTCGACTTTACATCGGTACTTTGGTGAGACAAGCAAACGCCTTTCAAAACAAATTTGAATTTGAATTTACATGCTTGCAAAAATTGCACGTCACTGACAGAGTATGAAAACAGATCTAGCACGCTAACTCGATGTCCGAGAGCTGTTTGAAGTCGTGCGACATAAAAGTAAACAGCAGCTGCTTTGTAGGCGTTGAAGGTGCAAGACGTTTTCGATAATGTTTCAACGTTATGCTAAAGCAGAACAACACTGATTGCACAAACATTGAGATGGCCGCCCCCCTTGAAATATTATTTTGCTAGAATTGCCAGAATGGAACAGTTGCATGTTTCGATGCACCCCCTCTATAGATATTCATCCATCATATCATCCAGCTTACCACTGTCAATTTCATTGTTCCGACAGCATTGTCATAACCAACGCCATTAAAACATTCAAACTATTCCGTATCCATTCTAAATGCAGTACCGTTTACTGTATTTTATCCATTTTTGCAAACATATATTACCAACCCTCTCCAGAAGTACCAGAATCAGAACCAGAATTCAGAATCCAGTGCACATTGTGGGTCGCGCATGCATGAGGCATTGGGGTCAAAGAGCTGCTCCGCGGGGGCAGCGCATAGTGGTAGAGAATCGGCCTCTTAGTGCACAGTTCTGGGATCGATTCTTGATGGATCCACTAGATCGAGTACTTCCCTCTCAATGGATTTTCTCGTGCCGTCACTGCCCTAGATTACCGATGGCGTTCTTCGAATGTCTTTGGCTATTTATGCGGCTCTAGACGGGAAGGCGTCATGGAGATGGGTGTTCTATGGGCCATTGACAGCCTCCTAGCGTTGCCCCCAATCCAGCAACAACAAGTGCTCTACGCTCAGTCGTGTACCTTCCAAAGGGCACCATAGGTACTACAACCTGGCGGTTCAAGAAGGGGTGTAACATTAGGAGGGGTCTACTATTGACAATTGGTCGCTATTGAAAGAGTTTACGCTGGAACACTCATGGTAATGTACGTACACTGGTTTGCATCTGCTGCAATGCAATAATGTTTCAACATTTTCTTAAACCGGTTGTGCGATTCATGAACTTGCACTGATTGTGAACGGTGTTTGCAGACTTGTTGTTAGTGATTCATCATTGAAACAGGCACAGCACCTAGCCACCATGGTCACAGAATATTTTCACAAACTGAACGAGTACCTAACATCATTCTGTTTCTTGAAGTGAAGATGACTGAAGATGTCACTGATACCTAATCACTACAACAACGTATTCGCTGTCAACGCCTGTGGTCCAGCTGAAAAGTCACTGCAGTCATTTTCATATTTTGTTCTAATTGTTTACCTTACTTTGAGAAACAAACAATCGTGTAGCAAAAAGCAATAAATTTCCCAAAAAAAACTTTAGTATGCTTGTAGTAAACTCAAGGGCATGCTATTAGAACTGAGGAGCACTGAGCGCGGCTGAAAGCCATATTAGGTATTCGCAATGGTAACGAACTACAACTACCATGCATTTACTGATAATGCAAAATCATTCCAATAATGTTTCAAAATAAAAATAGGTCTGCTATAGCATAACGCTGCTAGTCAGGGCTTACGCAAGCTTTCGACAATCACAGAAAAATACTCCTCCACTATCGCCGAGCTTACAATGAACCGGGTAAAATTTCTGTCAGGGTATTTATTTGTACATTGCATCTTACCAACCATTTCCCGAAGTGCCTCGACAGTTTGCACAACGTAGTGCACGTTGGTCACGCTGCAGTCGACGAGGCATTGGGAGTCGAAGAGCCGTTCCTCGCTCACTCCACACTCCAACGCTGCATTTCGAAAGGCGCTGAGGTTCTCGAACTGACCGAAGTTACCCGCCCACTTGATGTTGCGCACCGCGTTCGGTCGCACGCAGTTGAGCAGTCTGAAGCTCAAAAGGCATGATGATTGGCTGAAAGAAAAACCAGCAAGTATTATTTAGGTAATTTTGACCTGACCTACTTATTTCGGTATTGCATCATTCCTTCTGGCCATTGAGCAATTGAACATGGTTTTCAATGAAGCACGTAATGTACACAGGCAACACCCGCCTAACCTGCACAAAACACTTCCGTCCTTGAGAAGTTCGACAAAGTCTTGGGTGACAAAGTCTATGTTTTCCCCGAGAGTGACTCCAATCCATCGCATAAGCTCCCTTTCCTTTTGGTAATCGCGGCCTTGCAGCTGAAGAACTCTGCATAGCACCTTGGTCACATGTAGTTGCATAACATTGTACACTGTGCATTGTTACCGACATGTACCTACATGTACTCTACTCTACTCTATCCAGTAGGTACATATGGGTACCTTTCTACAGTGTTTTTTTAGAGTGCCACATTTTAAGCTTGAATAATTCGCGCAAATGAGAAGTTCTTGAGAAATTTTGACAGTAGGTCTTGTTGACAATAGGCCCTGTGGAAATTCGTTTTAGAACCAACGCGTGGCACTAGTTTGAACGTGGATCTACAGTACGCATGCATTGCGTGTATTATCTAGTCTGCTGCTTGAGCGCGTCGCTTGCATCTCTCTCTTTCTGCTATTCGACGACACGCAATGCAAAATCAAGCGTCCCTATAAAATTGTTGGAATGCCAGCCAGAATGCATCGGCAGGTATCATTTCATGTCAACTTCGTGCTGTTTTCTCAACGTTCAAGCAATCTTTTCTCGTCCAGCAGCACAATGGGGGTGCCATTCAAAGGAGTGCCACGCTCCGATATTACAAAACGGATTCTTTTATACGCTGAAAGGCGCGCATTTAACCGAAGATCATTGAAAGACTGGAGGCAACGCGTTGTCAGTTTTGCATGGGTCAAAAAGACCGAGACCGAGACCGAGACCGATGCGAAGACCGAGACCGAGACCGAGACCGAGACCGATGGGAAGACCGTAAATTATGAATCAGCCTTTACGGATTCTCAAAATGGACTAACCCATTTCATGTGGTACTTTCGGTCGCCTTTTGGTCCGTAGTTTTCTGTCTGCCGAATTTCCGGAAAGGGGCAGCTGCCAGTCCACTTGAGCCAGCCATTGGTCGCCATTTCGTCTCGCGTTTTCGCTTGGGCTGGCACGTTAGTCTGCCTAAGGCTGTAAAATCAGACCTTGCCAGATGACTTGTGGATGTACCGAACCGGGTCTGTGCGGTTAGGAGCTGCAGGCAGCGAGCGACTTCGTGGGCGAGTGCGGAATATGCGACTGTGTTTGCCGTTTGGACCAGCTCAAGGGTTCACGTGCTGTTCGTCCGTTCGTCTGTCTGTGCGTCCGTTCGTTCGTCCGTGCGTCGGTCGCGAGCACCGCTCTCTGGCTGTCCGCTCGTCCGCGCAGTGCGTACGTGCGTGTGCGTCCGTGGGTGCTCCCCACGGACTGTGTTGACTGTGTCTCTCGACGCTAAAACCAAGTCCCACGCGATCATCCAGCCAGGGTCAACAAGCCAAGAAGTGAACGAGCCCATCGGTCAACAAGGAGCGTCTAACTAGCTGTTGCGTCGGTTGAGCCCAGCACTGCAGTGCTGACGTTGAAGTAACGTAAATAATCTAAAGAACGCCCACCCACCCCCCCTTTCAATGACCCCCCGGCTGATAAACGCCCATGGTAGAAGGTGGGTTGACATTTGACAAATGAACGCTCCTCCCCCCCCCCCCCTCCCTCTAGTGAACGGACAGGGCCGCCCTTTAGAACACAGCTCTGCAATGATCTTACTGATCCAAGCAGGTATTTTCACACTCTGTTCCACGTTTGCGTCCTGTTTATTGCCCGTACGCACTAGCTACATACCGGTACTACCGCTTAGCCGCTGCAGAAGACGATTTGCACCTACAACTGTATAATGTTCAAGTTAAGCACACGATGATGGTGTCTGACAAGCCCTGTTTACAACGCCACACAACGCCACGCCACAGCGCAGAAAACGCCATATACCGTACCGGATAAAATAACAAAAGCCTCACCCTAAACAAATGTTTTGGTTAATCTACTTATTTAGGTGCGCAATTGCATGCACCTGGGCGATTCGATTAGAGTGATATTTGAAACCTGTTTCAATATTCGCAGTGACTTATACGTCCTACACATGTTAGAATGCCCTCTACTTGGTCCAGATTACGTTGCAAGGTGATTTTGAAAAAGTAAAAAAAACGGTATCATTTAATAAAAAAAACCGAGTTTGCCATTTCGCTTTGTTTTACTACTCTACCTGACGGTATCCAATTGAATCTCTCTCGATTCAGCCAGGACCAAGCGTCAAACCAAGCATTTGGTTCGGTTGAAGTTGTACGTGTAAAACATTTCTTGCATTGCCCAAAGCACTCGCGTCTCTTCTTATCGCACACGAGTGGGATGGGGGGTGGGGGAGGATAACAACCTGTCCGTCCACTGCGCGAAATCGAAGGGCTCGTTTTGTCGAAATCTTTTGTAGGATCCCTCATCCCCACCCCCTCATGTGCAGGCTTGGGTAAAATTTTTTTAACTTTTTTTATTTTAAATGTTCTCAGAGACCGTTTTGAACGGTAAATCAATGTTGCAGAAGGTGTTTTATGCCTAGTAGAGTGTCAATAACAGCTAACTAAGGCATAAACGCCTTTTGAAGTGCACTTTAGTCAACTTTTTACTACTAACAGTTTTTTTATCTCCTTGAGCAACGACACGGGCCTGTGTCATTCTGGGGACGAAATGGCCAGAACGCGACCATGGTTCTAGTCAGGTTCGTATGTGCTCTTTGCACGTTCTGGGTTCAACTGAGAACCCGGGTAGAACATGGGAAAAACAAAAAATGCGCTGGTTCTAGGAACACGACCGGAACTGGATGATGACATGACGAAGCGCTGCATAGAACGTGATTAGAACTGTGACAATGTATAAGAACCTAGAACGTAGAACCTAAATAATGGCTACAATACACGGACAATGTAGAAAGCGGCCAGAACGTGATTAAGTTTCACAAAATGTGAATGTGATGTGTGTTTGGACATGTTCTTGACACGTGGAAGCGATTGTATTACAGAACTTGCGTGAAACATTATTAGCCGGCAATGAACAAAATAAAAGTGACAAAAACAAAATCAAATGTCAGTTATCAAGAAACACGAACACAATGAACACGGTAGAAACGATTGTGTCTGTAGAACGCAATGAAAATTCAAATGAGTGTGTACAGTAAATTGTGGTGCAGTTGTACTTTGGAGAAAATACTTAACAACGGCGCTTGTATACTTGCGTTCGTTTTCAACATTTGTTTGTAAACAATCGGCTTTTTTTTTAATCGGAAGGGAAAATGGCGGCCAAAGAGCCTGCAGAGCCAATGAATGATGGTGCAGAGGCGACGGGCGGCAAGGATTTGAGCGGAAACGAGGCAGATGGAGTGAACAGTAAGACACTATTTTTTTTTTTTTTAATTTTTAAAAGAATTATTAGTTGTAGGGGAAATGATGATGGAAGAGCGAGTGGAGTCGACGGAAGAGAGTGGAAAGGCTGCGCCCGATGGAAAGAAGGACGATTTACAGGGACTGGAGGCAGAGGGAGTGAAAAGTAGGATGTTTTTTTTCAAAATTTGAAGAAAAAAAATTACAAAAAGTGGCTTTTACAGAAATCTTGGCGAATACTGCCGAGGGGAAGGTAATTGATGAGGCGCTGGCCGCCATCAATAACCCAAACGCCTCTGCCAACGTCAACCTTGAGTACTTCTTGGCAGGCGGCGCAGCGTGCGTCTTGGACGTTGAGCAAGAGGAGTCAACTGGTACAGTATTTACACACTTGGAGTTGTGTTTCAACCAGAAGGTTGTTCTATTTAGGAGGCACGTCTGCTCAAGCTCAAGGAGGCGCAACTGAAGAGGCAAAGGATGCAGATGGAGATGGGGCTGTCGACAACAGCGGTGAGAACGCAGTTGGAACACTAATGATGTGCTACGAATTTTTGTTGTGGTTGCAGATTGGGAACCATTCGGCGACGGATTTGTGCAGGGAGAGATCAAGCTGCACAAGTCTCTAAAAAGAAGCGCAGATGACGACTTCAATATCCCAGCTGTTTTGATAGAGGACAAGGATCCTCTGAGGAAACAGTTCATCCAGGTGTGTTATTTTATTTTCTTGTCATGTTCTATGCAACTAGGCGAGGGTTTTTCTTGTCACGTTCTTCTCACGTCACGTCAAATCTAGACAATGTCATACTAGAACAGCGCTGACGTTCAGGTGCTGTCTGAGACGGCAAAGCAGCACTCGTGGACAGACTGCTCCTTCGGGATGCCAGTGCAAGTCTGGGACTTTGCCACTGACTGGGACTCAACTGGCATGGGATGCCAAGTGAAGGGGACTCTTTTGGCCGAGTTCAAGAACGCGGACACACACCTGCTCGGCGTGAAGATGCTTGGAGAGCTGGTTAGTCGCTTATGAACCCATCTGTGGGAGCCATTGCTGGAGTGCATTGTTTGTTGTAGTGGTGGTTCTCACCGCAGCAAGTTTATGGCGACACGACACTGGAAACTGGAGTGGGACGTAGCAGATCAGCTGGGGTGGCTGGCCTGAGGACCGCCCTGAATCACCGTCAGATGGCCGGACGTTCCATGCTGACTCGCTGCGGCAAAAGATTGATGATCATCGTGTCGAGTGGCGAGCATGGTTCGTGAGTTCAATTGTAACAGGTTTGGTTTGCGTTCTGCATTCAATTGTGACTATTTTTGGTTTGCATTTTGCTGTGTGGCTGGAAATGGTTTGGTCATGTTCTATGCAGCTGACAGTTCTACTTGCGTTCTAGGTGCTTTGGGGTGCCAGTCGAGTGATGGGTCGCTGTCGACATCAAAGATGGACATCTCCACCGCTGCGTGGTACAGTGTGGACGACATAATCGAGCTGTTCGACCGGAAGGGCAACAGTTTGTGCACTCGCGAGTTCGTAATTTATAGTAGTGGAATGTGTGTGCAACAAACCGCATTCGTTCTGTTTACAGCACTCCCAGGTCGAAGGTGCGATCGGCATTGGGTGGTTCGGCAGCTGGACACAGCGGCAGAGAAAGGAAGGTCTCCACCGCTAAACGTCATCTGGGGGCGGCGTTTGAGGAGACAGTGAACGTGAAGGAAAAAGAAAAACGGAGGTAAAATAGTTTTATTCATGTTCTGTTCTTGTTACATTCCTGTTATGTCACACTTTTCCGTTCAGCAAACGGAAGGTTCTGAAGGTCCAGAAACGTGGTCGAAACCAAGAGGGGGGACAGTCGCCAGAACTCACCGACGTGAACCAGTATGATGCGCAGTTTCCACCCAATTATCGTTGTCATGAAATGTGGCACTTTCAGACCGAAGACTCCTCTCCCGTTTCTTGAGAACGAGGATGAGGATTGGCTCGCCGCTGGGCCCAGTTCTGGCAGGCCGTTCTGCTCAACTGGTCGCAAGAAAGAGGCGGCTGACGGACTGTCAACAACGGAAGAGATGCTCATCGACTTCGAGAAGATTGTCGAGGGCGGCACTGTGGGGGACCTCGCCGGCGATCTCATTCACGGCAGCAAGCAAGCCGACAAGCTCATCGCGGCTGCTTTGGGAGGTTGTATAACAATTTGTACTACGTGTATTTGTATGCACGGAGTCAGAATGTCTAGTTATTTGTATGAAGTATGTTCTGGGTATGTTCTGTTGCATCCTGTTCTCTGCAGTTAAACTCATCGCATTCTGTGTGCGTTCTCAGAAAGTCGGCAAGAATATGACACTCGTCATGTTCAAGCGCGCCGCTTCGATGCGGTGCTCATGGGGACGGCGTTGCGTGCAGTCGACCACCGAATGAGAGCTTTGGAGGAGGCAGTTCAACAGAACACTGTCTCCGTCGTGTCTCTGATGGCCAAACAGCAGGGTGCTGTTGGCGGCAGTCAGTGGGACACGTTCAAGGATATCGCCTTGAACTTGTTCGGCAAGGACTCCTCAAAAATCGTTGAATTAGGAGGTTAGAACGTTAGAACGAGGTTAGAACGATGTGCACATTGTCCACTACATGTTCAGAACGTCTGTACAAGAAGACGCATCCCGGCATCGCTCTCTCTACCGGCATCGCTGTCTCTGCTGGCTCCAAACAACAGGCATTGCAGCAGCCGCAACAGTCAAGGAAGCAGACAGTGGTGGCGCCTGCTGCTGACGACGCAACTGAAGAGGCTCCGGCCAAGAAGATCAAGCTATCCGAACATCTGGGGTTCGTGTTACGTTCCAACGGCGCACGCAATGTTGCATGAAACTGACTTGTCCACAACATTCTCAGCGAGGCTTTGGCGGCTGCTGCTAAGCCGCTGTTCAGCGCCTCTGAGAGCGCGGCCGCAGCTCTCGGTCAGCGTCAGAACGTCGGCGGCACCGTAGAGGAGCAGGAGCCCAGCAGCAAGGAGCCGCAACAGCACGGCCCGAACAACGATAGGACAGAGACGGGCGAACGCGGCCAGAACGTTGACAAGTCGGAAAAGGGCGGCCCCTGTGAGACCGCTTCTGTGGCTGGCGAGGCTTCTGCGGCGTCTACTTCTGCAGCTCCAGCTCATGGCAACAGATCGCCGGCAAGAAGCGTCTCGGATGATGACGCAGGTACATTGGTAAACGGTGTTCTGCATGTCGTGCGTGTTGCTTTGTGTGCCAGTGTGGCTATCTTCGTCTCATTGCTTTGATGCTCAGATCTGGACGTCTCGATCGAGGCGTCCGTTCGAGCGACGGGAGCTGGCAAGCAAGTCTCTGCAACGTACGCTTCTGTTGAATTACCAACTGTGCACATCACCCTCCATTGCTGTGTTCTCAGTAGGCGTTGGGTGGGGGGGGGGAGAGAAGGGGGAGGTGTGGGTGGCGTCGGCACTGCAGACGTGGCGGGGGTTCGGTTCGCTCATCTGGCGGGGCGCGTGGTCGGCGTCGGCACCGCAGACGCGACGGGGGTTCGGTTTGCTCAGCTCAGCTTCGCTCAGCTGGCGGGGCCCATTGGTGCAGGGTGGACTAATATATTCGCTGCCCTTTTCCTTGTTTGTATGGATGTTGAGACAGGTGTTACCAACGTTCATGCAGGTCCCTCGCGCGCATACTGCCCAAGAGGCAACTGCACGGCAAGTCGGAGGTGGAGGCGGCATTCAAGAGAGGCTACACCATCGACTGGGCCGCCTTCAATTGGTCTGGTGGTCCGCTTCGCGCCAACCAGTACCTCTGCTCGTTGGACAACACCCCAAGTGCCGAAGGTGGCCTCATTGTTGCAACAGTGCAACGCGAGGTGCGACGTCCTCCATTTTTCCTCTTTCCTTTTCTTGTCAACCGTACGTTCCCACTGCGTTCTGATGGTGAAGTCGGGTCTAAAAGTTCCCACCGTGTTTTCTTCTAATGCTACACGCTGAGAACGCATTGCGCTATTTGTTCATAGCCTCACAACGGGGCGTATAAAGTGGACGTACCAAAGCCTGGTGGCGCTGGCTACAGGACGTTCATGTCCTTCAATGGTACGACGCTCGAGGACGACGTCGACATCACGGTCGTGAGCAAGTACCTCTGCTTCGCCATCAATGACAGTGGCAAGCGCATATCAGTAGTTCCGGTCATGTTCTGTATGGGCAAACATCTGAATTAATTGAGGTGCGAATGGGCTCTTCTTGAAGATGTCCAACGGGGAGCTGCGGTGCGTCCTCTTCTACGACACTGCGCCGACGTTTTCAACCAACTTTCTTCAAATGGCCCTGAATCGGTGCAAGAAGGACGACGACGAGATCTGCAAGGTGTCATCTAATCATTTGCCATTGAGAGGTTGAGGCGCTTATCATTCAGGCTCTCTCGGTCGCAAAGGACATGTGGAACGCATGCATCAAGTACCTCGGCTGCATGAAGATCTTCTTGGTCATTGATGGCGACGTCTGCACGGGTAACTTTTGACCCTACTTTTGTTGCACATATTGTACAACCCCCACACATTACAGACTATGGTAGTGTGGTCTACAAAGTGCTGTCGCGCAAGAAGGAGGCTTTGACAAAGTCGGCACTAGTCCACCACGCCATGTGGCCCCAACCGCTGGCCGGGATCTTCCGAAGCCTCAGCAGCACGTTCCACTTGATGAACTATGACAAAGTTAGTTTTGCATTCCGTTCTGGGCACGTTCTGTCGTATATCCAATCATGCGTTCGAAGCGCGTTCTGCGCTGCCTCCTAAGCCATGCGTATCACGCAGGAACTGGTGGTCCGAGTCGCGTGGAGGATCAAGGAGCTTCACGCACGCCTGACCCGACGCGCGCGGCCGCCCACGCCAGCGTCGAATAAAAAAGCCAAGTGAAACGGTTCTCTGCGGCTGCCTCCCGTCGGCTGCGCGCGCACCATTGACCCACTTTCCACTCGCTGTCGCTTGCTTTGTCGCGTTCTTGCGCCCGACGCGCTTACGCTACATTTGCTTGATGCAAAATTGCTATGCCAATGCGCACTGTGCCTGTCGCTCGCGCACTCACTGCATGCCCCTCTCACAGTGCTCAACGTGTATGTAACTGGCGTAACTGGCGTCTCACCTCAACCCCGCAACACGCTTTCGCTTGCTGCAGTAAAAATTGGGTTTGTGGCACGTGAACGGTCCCATTTTGGAACCCAATATTTGTTCTGGTCTCGTTCGCAGGCACATGGCTTTCGCGTTTGTGCACGCTTGGGATGGGTACTTGGCGCCCACCGAGGGTCTGCACATTGACCAAGGGTGGATCATCATCGCCAAAGAGATTGTTCATTTTGGAATCGGTGCTGTCTTCATTGCGCACGCTACATTCTCCACATTCCGTCCAGTTCCCCATTGCAGGCATGGACTACTTGGGAGTCACGTATGCAAATGGTGTCAGCAGAGGTCTCATCACTTCCACCGGCACGGTTCGGCTCGAAGCCGTACAGGAATCCGCGAGCCTGTCTGCTGGCGCACAGGCTCATGGCCGCGCAACAGCGATACACGACTCATTGCAAGCTGCGTCGCTTCCGCATGGTGCATCCGTTTGACGGTTTTTCTTCCGGCGGAACGTGACGAAATCTTGTTGCAGTGTTCGGTCTGCTCACACCGGCTATGTACGTCGAACCACATCTCGCTCGATTTGTTGGTTTCGTTCAGTCGGCTGTAACGCTTCTGACAGCTGCGATCCCCTTGCCACTACAAGCAGTGCAGCTGATGGACCCACACGGAGCAGCTATCGCAGGCGGGTCATGTTTAGTATGATGCGTTCGAGATTTCGTCACGTTCTGCATGAAGTTGCGAACCGTTGAGCAGACAAAAAGAGGTACTTCGAAGACTTCATAAACGTCCACCTCGCGCCGACGGGAGCTCATGCATACGTCAGCCACGCCAACTGGCCAGAGCCGTTGCGCCACGCTCTGACTCGGGCAGCGCATGTCCTGGGCACGACCGCTTTGGACGAGGTAGGTCGCGTTCGCATTCGTTCTCGCAGCGTTCTCACTATCTGCACAGTTCTCACTGCGTTCAGCGAACTCTACGTGCACTGTCCTACTTCGCGTGCAACATGTTCCTGCAAGATCACGAGCAGTTTCAAACTCCACTTCTGCTGTGACCGCTGCTTCGCTGAAGGCGGCATTGCGATGTATTTGCGCCCTTACACTGCGAATAAACCTTGTGACGTGCAGAGTACCATGGCATTCCCCTCTGTTGGGAACTACCTCATATGGTCATTCGTTCTCGTTGCGTTCGTGTCGCCTAACATTTACTGTACAGGTGCTTGACAAATCAACGTCTGCGACATGGACAGTCCGAGCAGTGTGGCGAAGCGGAGAAAACGATCGGAATTGAAGAAGCAAGTTAAAGGTACCTAAAGGTGTTGCAAGCAGGACAGTGCACCGCGCATGTGTTTTTGCAGTCCTCACCCATTTCGCCGAGACTTTGCTTGGTGAAAAGGTGACCGCGACGACGACCGAGGAGGAGCTTCTGAGCAAGGTTGCTTCCAGGCTAGCTTCCAAGTCAACGACGCCTCTGTCGGCGGCAGCGGCCGCATCAGCGTCGGCGTTGCCGCGGGACTACTGGGACACGGCGCTCGTGCCGCTCGGCGCCGACGGCCGCGTGGAGTTCGTACCGCTGGAGGATGAGTGTATGTTCCTGTTGCGTTCGTTCCACTTAACGGTTCCACTCCATTCATGTCGCGTTTGTAGGCAAAAGTGACGAAGCCGTCTTGAAGCTGTTGGCGCTCAAGAAGTCGGCCATCAACGATGGCGGCATCTCAAAGTACACGAAGAAGGAGCGCGTGTACAAGAGGCTGTCCATCACGAGCAACACCAAGATCCCCAAGAGCTGGTTGAGGGTGTGCTCGGCCAACTTCGCCGTGCTCTGCGCTCGGTAAAAGACATTCAGTACTGGTCGCGTTCTACGTACGTATGGCCCTGTACGTATGTCAGGTACGACCGCTGGGTCGCAGCTGGCCGGCCCCAAGGGTTCGAGCTTGTGAAGGACTTCTCCTCCGCGACGAACATCGCAGTGCTGCGCATGTACACGCTCATCGCATGGCTGCGCGATGCAGTGCGCTTGACGTGGACGATGTTCAATGGTATGACTGGTGACCTATCTCGTTCCATGCACGTTCTGCATGTTCAATCAGTCACTCACTCCATTCAGTGAACAAGGACGCGCACTACGACCCAGAGACGGGCACGTCCCACAGCAAGGTGACGGGCGTGAAAGGCGCCTCAAAGTTCAAGGCGTTCACTGCGCGCGAGATAATGCAACGACAGCCTTCTCTTGTTCGCAAGGCTTTGCATCTCGCAGCAACTGAAACGGACCTGTTCAACAAGAACAAGTACCCGGAGGTGGGTAGGAACGTGATAAAATGCACTACCGCTGTCGAAACCATTCTTCAATTGCAGGCGACTGCGCAGCACGTGATGCTCAAGGTCCTTCGCATTCTCCACTCTCTCGACCACACCGCGAAGCGGGCGCGCGAACATGACGAGAAAGACCCGTACTACATGCAAGTGAAGCGCCACTCGATGGTTCTCAAACCGCTGAACCTCGACAACTACAGCCGTTCTGGTAAGGCATGTGGACAGGAAGCGCACGCACCACCTCGCAGCGAACGACCCACATTAGGTTTGAACCTCGGCAGTCGCGCCGTGAACCGGAACACCAAAGAGGACAGCGACGAGGAGGGCGCAAACGCGGGTGGCACCTCCAGGAAGCGTCGTCGGGCTCCGACGCGCAAGAGGCGTCTGCAGCAGCCGACCGACGCTGAGGAGGCATCGACCACCAGTCCGCAGCAGAAGAAGAGGAGAGAGGAAAAGAAGAGGCGACGCGCGGAACGCAAGCGGCGAGCTGAGGAGGAGGCGGTGGCACCCGTCACCGCGTACGTTCCGTCGCCCACCTCGAAGGTGGCGCAGCGCGAAAGGAACGTGGCAAGAACGGCTGCCCTTCTGAAGGAGGTTCTCAAGACGCCCAAAAAGTAAGAATGCTCGTTCCCCTGCACATGACCAGGCACCGTTGTTGCACCATTAACCCCCCCCCCCCTAGGTCTCGCAAGTCGACTCCGAAAAAGTCAGCCCACCCGACTCCAAGGAGACGAGCGACTGCGACTCCGAAAACGCCAACGCCCAAGAAAACCGACCAAACGTGCACCAAGAAAGGAAAGAGCCCTGACAGCTCAAAAGTGCGGCAGTGTGAGGTGATAAGTAATCTAGTGGACATTTATTGTGCACTTCAGAGCCGTCGCAAGCTGCGCACGCCCTTGACGGACGACACGGGCGCAGTTCTGGAACCTGTGGAGCAGGACGCTGCGTCCAAGCAGCTGGCGCCCCTGCCGCCCGAGGTCGTGCCGTCCGTGGTGCATGAGGAGGAGGTGGCCAACGTCGACGAGGGACCGCAGTTCGGCGATAAGTAAGCGAGTTGAGTGTGTGTCAAGCGAACAAATTCTCGCTAGCAAAAAAACCTCCGTTCTGGCCAGGTTCTACATCTTGAAATGCAACAAGTTTCAGAACGCCGCCGCACGAGGAGGTCGACTCGCCCATGTCGCCTCTGTTCTCTCCAGCGACTCCTGCGACGATGGCTAGACGGTCGTCCCAGATCGACATGGTGGCTGCAGTCGCTGCCAACACGGCTGGCGACAACACCGGCGATGGCGCCAAGGAGCAACAGCCAGGTGTCGGCGACGAAGAACGTGAGGGGAACGCTGTCGAGAAGACGCTCAACAGCACCGTGCGGTTCGTGGACGTGTTCAACGAATCCGATTGGACCGACCCAGATGGCCCAACCGAAGACACCTGTGTACGTGCAATTACCCGCAAGCAATCGATGACACACAACGCGCGATCCAGAGTTGCAGGTCGGCGAATACAAGCTGCGCCGGCTGCTGAGGAAGGCCGACAGAGACAAGCGACTGGCCGACCGTGAGCGCAAGGTGAACGTCGTCGTCGAGTTCTGTCAAGTGCACGGCAACATTCGCAGCCCGAAGAACGTCGACCTGCTGCATCGGAGGGTGTGATGTACATTTTGAAGACAGTTCTAGCTACGTTCCGGTAGCATAAGACTTCACTTTTGTGCATCCGTTGCAGGCTGAGAAGTCGCTGGCGAAGTACTATGCCGAGCTGCAGCTCAACCAGGCGATCGACGACGCCGCCATCACGTCGTAGTTCCATTCAGCTGCTCATCTAGAAGTTTGATTCCACGCAGCTGCAACTGAATGGCACCCGCTTTTCTCTGGCTGCGCCTTTTTTTGGTTGACGGACGTTTTTGGGACGAAAATACACTGTTGCGCGTAACGAATCTCCATTATGTGTCGTCTACATCGAAGTACTTCTCAGTCGTGGTACCTGTACTCGGTTCAGAATGTGAAACAGGGCGTTTAAAAGTAACTGGTGTTTACGTCTACCGGTGTCTAAGAACTGTTTGGTCACGTTCAACCAACTTACCTACTTACTAATGGACATCGATGTTGAGCACGCACCCTCAACGTCAGCCGAATCGGACCAGTCCCTCAGTGATGAAGAATTAGATGAGGACACATCTGATGCATCTGATGATCATGACGTTGCACCCAATTACCAATCTACAGGACGAAGGAGTACAAGGACCTCCACCAAAGGTGCGCAGAACGAGCCTAGAATGGCTATGTACTGGAGGGGACAGTGCACGTAATTGTTCCAGTTTTGACAAGGAGAACGCAGCAGAAACGTGATGGTCCGTCAGTTACCAAACAAAAATTGTCTCTAAAAAGTGCCACTGGTCACGACTCATTTGTTGCCCTTGACTACTCTACCCCCGCTACATCTTGGTCAGATGCTATGAAGCGCAATGCTCTGCACATCGATGGTGTTACCAATGTTCGAGATGGCTTCATGTGGACAGACAAAGAACCTCCTTTGCAGGTGCACATCACCGTTAACCTTGTAAACCATTAATTGAGCAAAGCAATGCTTCCAATGACAAATGCACTTCAGCCTCGCAGACGATATACTGGTGCAACTCCAGGTCCTCGTCTGTTTCAACGACCTGACACTCCGGAAATTGAAATATTTTTTTCAGTCGCACAGTATGTATTAGCTGTGTGGCTCACGTTCTCAAACAAGTATGCAATGACATCGCTGGGGACATCTGTCAACTTGTTCGATAGATATGACACTGCAGCATATTTGGCTGCAGTGCTGCTCTTCTCAGTGTGCCAGTGCATTGACGTATGTCACAGGGGTGTATAAAAGTGTCTGTAATTACTGTCTGAGAACGTGACCATACCTGACCTGATAAATTGTTTCAGCGAAGAATGTACTGGTTCGACCCGATTTGTAAAAATGAGTGGCTTGTCAGAACGCTGCCATACAAAAAATTCAACCGTATGGAACAGTTCCTACGATTCTATGATCCGAACACAGTTGAACGAACTGGAGAATCTGATGCAAAATCATCGAACTACAACAGAAACTATAAAGTTGAGCCACTTGAGAAGGCTTTCAATATTGGAGCGCATCTAAACTACGAACCATCGAAATACATTGCTATTGATGAAAACGTAATTTCGTCCAAAGGCAGACATCCCTTTCGGACGCACAATCCTGGCAAGCCAGGCAGCAAGCGCTATGGTATCAGAACATATGAATTGTCTAGCGAGGGAGGATATGTTAACCGGTTGGCATGATGTTCCTCTTTTGTTCTTTAGCCATGTAAACAACATGAAAGACCATGTTATACAATGGCACACTATGTAGATATTTTTCCAGTCCTGTCACGTTCTTGCAGCTCTCTCATGCACAACGTTCGGCTCATGAGAACCGAGCCAAAAGGAAAAATTTTTGCTAAAGTATGGGAATTAATGTTTGGTGAGGAGCTGTACGACGACATCATCCCAATTGACAACTATTCGTATGCCGACCAGGGCCGCGTTGTGAGTGCAATTAGTCACTCACATTTACATTCAATGCACGCAATAATGACAAATTCAATTTTCAGCTCTTTGTGGACAATTATTACACAGACGTAATGACATTTGTTGCACTCCACTCTCGTGGAACTGATGCTGTCGGCACGCTCAGGAAGGGTCGCTCATTCCTACCGAAACCAATCCTGCTCACTACAACAGCTCAGGTTAGGCACGTTCGTCCATCGCGTTCATTCGTCCGTCACGTTCTACATAAATTGATTACATGGACATGTTTCAATTTACTTAGAACGTGACGGAAACTACTGATGCATTTTTTATAGTGTCGCGACTATGCGTTTGGCAAAGGTGACAGCGCGTTCGCCTTTGCCAATCAAGCAAATTTGACGATTTGTAATTGGGTGGACAGCAAGCATTGCTTGCTTCTCAGTACTCTTCCACACATTACAAATGCTGTTGGAGAGTGCAGACGACGAACGGTGGACAAGAAAACAAAGAAGTACAGCCTCCAGATTCACACGCAGCCTCTGTTATACAAGCTGTACTCTGAACACATGTAAGTGGTGAGAACGTGTTCGGAATGTATGCACATCCATTCGTTCTTGGCACGTTCAGGGGATATGTTGACCAAGGTGATCAAATCATGGATCACGTCAAGAGATCAACCAAAAGAATAAAGTGGACCAAAAAGTTTTTTGACCACATCATAGAGCTGTGTTTCCTAAACACATTCTGTATCAAAAAGTTTTTATTGGATGACAAGAACTTTTCAATGGTGAAATTCAAAAGAAAATTAATGGAGCAATTCATGCACCTGGCTCAGATGCAACAGGTGCCACTCTCTTCATTGTACTTTAAATTAATTTACTTTAAATAATAAAACATAACCAACACACTTTAGCCTCCATGCAAGGCTGACCGACTGCTCAGAATGGATAATTCAAATGTCACTGTCAAATCCCTTCTCGAAACTGGGCACAGACATGAGCTGCTGCCCAGTACTGGTCAGTCAAGGTTCGGCAAAAGAGTGATTGGTA
Organism: Paralinhomoeus sp. GSCO2_6; assembly: GCA_030248085.1. Classification (NCBI taxonomy): domain Eukaryota; kingdom Metazoa; phylum Nematoda; class Chromadorea; order Monhysterida; family Linhomoeidae; genus Paralinhomoeus; species Paralinhomoeus sp. GSCO2_6. The sequence continues at coordinate 3,790 of JASAMY010000861.1, read as the reverse complement.
GAAGAGGAAGGTGTGGTTGTAAGGGTGGGCAAGTGATACTTCAGTTGCATGCAAAAGCAGTGCAGACTAGAATGTACTGCACCGCATGCAAAATTCCACTGTGTTCTACAAAATGCTATTTGTTATGGCACAGTCAGATGCGACTGCAGTGACTAGCGTTTACTTAGATTTCGTCATGTTCTTACGTACGGTCCGTCTCATTGTGTAACCATGTCTCGTCACGTTCTTGTACATGTTGTTCACTGTGCAGAACTGAACACTCGTTCGTTTCACGGGTTCCCATCATCATGTTTACCTTCCCGTCACGTTCAAGCACATTGACCAGCACGCAGTCAGAACACATCAAAATACAAACATTTGTTGGTTACCTTTACGTTCTCAAAGCTAAATCACTCTGTCCATGTTCTGGCCAGGTTCTGGACATTTACACTCCAAGAACTTGACCAGAACTGAGCATACAGAACGCAGCACGAACTTACCTTTACGCAGCAAGAACGGTCTAAGAAACGCTTTTTGTCATCGATGACAAGGCGTGTACATATGCACGGTCGTTGCTCAAGGAGTTATTGAGTCGGACTACGACTAGGACTATCGAGACTTGGTTAGACAGCGTCTGGAACACCTCAAATAGTGCTAATTATGGTTGTTTAGCTCATCCAGGCTGCTACTAAGTAGGCATAGAAGGTTTAAACGCACTAAAACCATCGTTTTTTCCAGAACGAAGAGCAGTATAAGAGTGGAAACATTCACCGGCAAATGTCACAGCACAACAGCGCGAGATAGGTGGACAAAATGGTACCCTAAAAATGCGGTGCAAGTTGAAAAAAGGTTAAAAGCCACTGAATGGGAATGGGCAACCATTGGCATAGCAATTAGAATTTTATATCGCCATTTTTGAAAGCGAAAAGCGCTCTTGTTCAAGTTGCGTCTAGGCTTTGTTAAACATCACACAAAGATTTGAAAGCCACGTAGCTCACCTTCAGTCATTGAACAAAACGCAAACAAGCTGAACGAATATAGCCTAAATTGAAACATTTTTGTCAGACATGGTCTGGAGGCATCAGCTAATAAATTTATGGAAAAATTTGCAGGTGGCGACAAAAGGAGAATATGTGACGCTCTTGTGTTGAAGTGTAACAGGTGAGACGAGCGAGTCAGGACAGCTCTGGCACGCTGCGTCATGAACCCCTAGGGCCCCAATAGCTGCTGCTTGGCCACGCGGTCCATGCGGGTGTTGAATGTGAGGCACAGCCTGTGCGGCTTTTGTAAGCACGTCTTCTTTACACTCACCATTGCCAGCTGACGGTGTCCAATTGAACCTCTCTCGCATCGGACTTGAGACTAACTGTCGAAACAGCATTTGGTTCAGTTGAAGTTGTACGTGTGAAACATTTCTTGCGTGGAACAAAGCACTCCCGTCTCTTACCTAAGTTTGGGTTGGGTCCCAAACTCCCTGCTCCTCTGTTGATCGTGAGAACGTGCACTCCATTGACAGTTGTTGGCCCAAATTCTGTTGTTCTCTGTTGACCACGGAAGTGTGCATCCTGTTGGCAGTTGTTTGCCCAAATTTTTTCTATCTGTTGATTACGAGCGACTGCACCACATTGACAATTAATTGTTGGCCCAAATAGCCACTCGCATCGCAACATCAAGCAAACCATTTGATAGTTGATTAAGGAAAATTTTGCAGGTGGCTGAAAAAAAAGGAGAATATGTGACGCTCCTTTAGGCCAAGTTTGAAAAAAACGCGGTATTAAAAGTAGCCACTTCATCAGATGATCAACTTCAGTTTGGACAAACCGTGTATAATCGAACCAAGCGCAGCAACACGTCACATATTCGGCGTTTGTTGTGCTCGCTTGGATCACTGGAAAGGCAGTCCAGGCTGCATGAGGACCGAGGCCTTCCATTCCTTGGACTCAGAGACGGAGCGAGCCGAATGGGTCTGCGGCTTCAAGAAAGACACTCTATTCTGCAAAAAGTCGAAAAAAATTATGCAAGTGAAAGACGCCAAAGAAAAACTAAAAGAAAAAGCTAGCAAGAGACCCAGAGCATCTGCAGACGACGCCCCCTCAGACGAAGATGAATCGGCCACCAAAAAGACGAAGCAGCAACCCGAAAAAAACTAAGTTGTTCCGCTACCGATTCCTATTCTACAGTTAGAATCGAACTACCACCGATTTACCTGTGTAAATTCCCTCATTCTAAGTTCCAGCAATTGCTGATCTGATCCTTTAATTGTTCCTGTGATTCACCCATTTGATCTCTGACACACATTCGTTCGCTCTTCCCAAAAATTTCGCGCACCATGTTTCTCACCAAGTGACAGCTTGTGTTCGGTTATTTTTGCGTGCGCGCCACGTTCGACCACCGTTCGATCATTGCATTCCACATTCAGCTACCGTACCCCAGCATACGTTATGCATGCATACGTTTATTTATTAGTATCCATCAACTTACAGTAACCACCTATACCCTATGCACCTTATCAAAACAGCCACAGCACCTAGTTACAGCTAACTACCATTCATCTTTATCGTTCATTATAAATTCACACTCTAAGGTACACCCACTAACATTAGCATCCTCCAAAGTGCCACAAGGCCATTTAAAGGCCTTACATGTTCCCAAAACATATTCAGCTAAGTTCCTCACAGTATACAACCTCAGCGTCCTAGGTGTTGCCTTACGATGAGGCACCCTGCTTGTCTTGTTAAGCTCACGTAATACAGTTAATAAATTAACTACTCCAGTGACCTTCTAAGTCTGCAGTTCACGTACGAAGGCAAGTAGCAAAGCACGTATATGCGCGATTCATTTCCAGTGCATGTACTGAGTGTATGACAGCCGCACCACGGACAGGCCTCCCGCTGTCTCTGCCCCTGCCTCCGAGGGCACGGGAAGGCTTCCTGGGATCCTGGGCTGTACAGGAAAAGTTATTCAACTGTGGCAGACGCCTGGCCAGCAGTCCTGGCAATAGTCTCGGAGGGAACCCTCTATTCCTGGCACTCCTACCTCCTCCACCGCTCCATATGTACACCAAGTACACAGCGCTGAACTAGGGCACTCGCCCGTCCCCCGTGGTGCTGAAGGAAGATGCTGCAACATAGAGTGTACTGTGGCGGACGGAAAAACTAACTACAGTATACAGCCAAACGGCGGAACGCACCAAATTACTTACGCATGTGGAAAGAACTGTATAACATGCACTCATGTGGTCATAAGAGACTACGTTACCTTCACAAGTACAAACCAAATCATAACAACAGGTTCAAATAATAACAAAGCATGGAACTGTAACACTGAAAACGTAATCTACATGATAACATGCATTAAATGCGGATACCAATACATAGGAGAAACAAAACGTAAACTGTCAGCTAGATTTAGAGAACATCGAAGAGCAGTGCTCAACAATAAGTCAAACCTGAGACTTTATCAGCACTTCAGAACAAATGACCATTCAGTTAAAGACATGAGAATAGAAATACTACAATGCTTTCAACCCGAAAACAGCAACACACACAAACACAGACTAGACGCTGAAAAATTCTGGATGATACAGGCTAACTCATTATATCCATACGGCTTAAATACCCACATCAAATCAATCGGCACTGTGCAAAGCCTACACGATGTCATGAAAATCCCCAGAGAAAAAAACCCGTACTTTGCTGGCATTACTGTACATCGTAACAGGAAAATTAATTTCAATAAACGACACAAACGAAAATCACCAAAAATAAAACTAAATGACAACGGAGTGAATCAATTTATTTCAAAAATACAA